>JAQGAU010001211.1:0-20596 GCA_034698045.1 Paramacrobiotus richtersi | reverse complement strand
AATATACGGTCGAATATGTACACTGACACTCTGTACCAGTCACGTCTTGATTTTGGTTTGACCGTCCGCCGACTCCGTCCCACTCGCACTGGCATTTTTTTAAAACTTTCTCGCGAAAAACTATTTGTTTGAACAAAGGAACTTGTTCGGTTGTAAAAATAAACGATGACATAAATTACTGTAAGGCCTCAATTTTGTGGAGAATGAAATAAACTACCTTCAAATGTTAGATTGCAACGTGGAACGTCTTGGCAATGCCTAAAGCTGCAGTACATAACCAAAGCAATCCTTACGAGACTATTTTCCAAAGGTTGAAGAACATTCCAGTTTAACAGTTGCAAACGATTACCGCTGAGATAAAGATGTGTCAGCACTGAACCGACCGACAGGGCCATCAAACCTTCAAAAGCATCGATACGGATGTCGTCGATATCGTTGCCGGTGAGACTCAACGTCATAAGGGACAGATATCCGGTAAGGAAATCCCGATCAAGGTAATAGATTTTGGAATATCTTACTTGCAAATAGGTGATATGCTTGTTATTGTTCAACAACCCGTTAACCGAAAACCGGCCGCCATCCGCATTTTTGAATCCTCTCAGCCTGACCTCAGAAAGAGATGATCGAAACGGTAACGCGGGTGCATCGCTGTGTAGTGCATTGCAATAATTTCTCCTGTTAGACTGTGGGCAGTCGAGCCACAGTTCTGTAAGGTACGGTGGGACCAAACTGACATCGAACGTAGTCGGAAATTCGATATTGACGCTCTCACACTTCAACATTGTCCTGATGAAATGGTAAGAGCACTGGGGATGTGGTAGTCTATAACCTGTTGCTAGCCCGGCTAGTAAAGGAATGCCGAGAACTAACGTTAGCATAGCTATATATTTTAAAGTGCAGATCCTCTCGTAATTAGAACCGTTATACCACCGACAGATTCCGAAATATGTCTTAGGCTTCTGAAATACCGACTGTATTTATCTAGCTGATAATATCAGCTCACTACCCCGTTACCAACGTTTAGTGTGAGTATTGTGTTTAGCCAATGGAGTTCTTATCACACGGTCCTATCGTCGAGCGCATCGGAAAGATTGACACGATAACTAGGCTCCCTTTCTGCTAGGGGTGTGAAAGAACCGCTCGGTAAACCGACTAAAACCAATCGAAAGACCAAAGCTAATAGTATCCTATATTATCCGTTAATGCGGGCTGTGGCAAACTGTAAGCACTTTGTCCTGATGTTGTGTACTAATATACGAGTATTCTGTGCATATATTATTCCGTAAAAGGTTCTGCAAGATACACATCACAACCGCCGGCACACATATTGATATCGGTGACAAAATTATTTTGGAAAACCTCTTTAAGGTGACAGAACCAATCTTGATAATAGTATTATCATAATACTGCTGTTGGCTGCCCTAGTCGAATACCGCGATTACCGACTGTTGGCCTTACCTCAAGTACGAAGTACGTTGTTGTTGGCCTGATCCTACTTTCAGAAGTGAGAACAAATGGCGCTGTGATCGCTTAAGAGTCGCTTTCACGTCATAGGTAGCAAATTTTAAACTGAATATGCGTGCAAAAAAAAGACTATTAGAACAATTTATTTTCTTTTGCAGCGTCCAGGTATTCAGCGTTGTATCGTATCTGTATCCTTCAGACCCGCTCATCATCCGAAATTTTGTTGCTTTGCTGTCCGCTGCTGTGGCCGTCATGCCGCCGGATGCAGCAATTTGGCCATAGTGAATTTGACGCCGCGCTCACTGCGCGGGGCGTTCAAGTCGACAATCCGTTCTCATTCCGGCGGCAGTCATCCAAGAGCACCCTTGTTCTAGCGACCCAGATCCAGACGGTACTCATGATGCGCTAGTGTTGCTTTTGCCAGCCTGACCCATGTGGCTTGATCTCCATCGATGACGCACAAAAAGGTGACACACTGATTCATCGCAGTGTCTCCCCGAGGTTGCAGCAGTCGGGGAAGGTAAGTCTCTTTATCGGCTGCGGTATCGTACACGGCGTATCTGACCTTATCTATGACGTCTCCATTTTTGATTTAACAATATTCACTCCGTTGTTGTGACTTTCGAGTCACGACCACTACAAACGATCCACAGGTACAGCTTATTTGCACTACGGTACTTACGGCGGAAGACATAGTTCTATCACGAGTACCTCTTAATGCGTTTAGTCATCTTGCTGGAAATGACATTCATTTGCGGCTGCCATTCAAGAACATCGACCAGGAAACCTGCTAAGCCACACTGAACCAAAAAGCTTATTTAACCTTGCGTAATGAACAATTGTATAAAGCGATTAAAACCACTTAAAAAATGGATGCAATGCCGAAAAACGTGACGACCTACTGGCTAATAAGGCGAAACATACAACGAAAGGCATATTGCAAGTACAACATGATAGTTTTGGACTCCTTTTTGCAACGTGAGCGAAATTAAAGATTACTACGCAGAAGAAATCCATCAGAGCAATTTCTCTCTTTCCGTATCTTCAAAGACCGTCCATGTATTCAGTGTCGTGTCGTACGCCTCCGACCAACGTGCATTTTCAAAAACCTTATTTCCTTGGGTGTCCACCAGTGTTTCCGTTTTCCCACCGAATACAACGACACGACCATAGTGAATTTTGACGGCGTGTGCAGTTCGCGGGGGGTTCAAGTCGGCAATCGGTTCCCATTCCGGCTGCCGAGCACTCAGAGCCCCGTTTGTCAGATAACGCAGACCCAGACGATAGCCATGATGAGCGTTGCTTTTTCCAGCCCGACGTGGTTTCTGCTGCATTCCACCGATGACGTATAAAAACGTGCCACACTGAATCATCGCAGTGTCGCTCCGTGGCAGCGGCAATCCGGGAAGGTACTGCCATGTATCGGCTACAGTGTCATACAATGCAATGGTGTTACTCAGTTCCGGATAAGAGACTCCCTGGCACTGGATGTCCATGTAGTATGAGATCAAGCATCCAATGAGATCACGGCCCGCGTGCCGCACGCGGCACAGGTAGTACCTGAAAGACAATGACGTAGGGTGGGTGTCGCATTCAAAGCGAATCTTGATACGGTACGCGGGCATGGCTAAACGAACGATACGCCGCCGTAACCATCTCATGAAGTGGCTTCGCGAACCATATCTTCGTTTAGCCACGCCTCCGTACCGCATCGAGATTCGCTTCGAATGCGAGACCCACCCGTAGTCTTCAAAGCAAACCTATGAGGATTCTGAAACAACCTAGAACGAGCAAATTTTGCCCGCCTCATATTCACACCAATCTTATGAGCTACAAGATATCTGAAATTCTGTTCCAAATCTCGAAATTCACAAACAAACAGCTTTCGATCGTCACCTGATAAGCAGCTTAATACAAAACGACAACATTAATAAATTCTATATATGACAACGATCAGTTTTTAAACAATAGTGCTTTTGTGATCCTGCTGTAACCATTTTTTTGACGTACGAAAGTCCGTACATGTGTGTATAAACAGAAAAGGCTCGACTTACTGAGGTTGATTTCCGCCACCGAAAGGGAATTCACCTTCGAAGCTGGTGTCAGGAGGAACCAACACTGTGCTTGATTGGTTTGCCCACAGAATCCGCTGGAACGTCCGACTGATGGGGATTGCCCCTCCTATAAGGTAAATGTGGACCCCAATGAGAATCGCCGCAACGGTATCCTTTCTGCGCATCCTGCGACCTGCGGAAGTATCCTGTACTCAATCAAAGCACTATTGAACAGCTGGTGCATTCCCTTACTGTCCGTCTCCCAACGTTTGTCCATGACTGCTCTTTTCGGCATTTTCCGACGTTTTTCAGATTGGCGGACCAGCGGCTGGAGGAGATGTTTCGCAAAATCATCCCAGACAATTTCAGCCAGAACCAGACTCAAAACTTTTGGCTTCTTTCGGTTTTCTGGGTGTTGCTCGAACCAAGCGTTGACAGCCTAAAAAGAGGACTTGATAAGAATACAAAAATTCAACTGAAACAATTTCAGCGCCAAACAAGTCTGACAGACAGCAAGCAAAAGTATTTTAGTGCGTATTCAGAATTTACCAAGCAAACGTCCGTTTCCACTACGGGCAAAAAACTGTCATCAGACATTAGAATAACCAATTCTTCAACACTGAAGTCCAAAAATTCCACGGACTGGCTGGCACTGTCCATTTTCAGTGAGATTCCCACTAAAGCCAGAGTCGAAACTTTGCCATAGCTCCATGCATTCCCTTTGCGCCATAAGCGACACAGTTCGTCCATCCCTAACGTGGGGACCATTCTGCACAGCGCAGTCAGACAGTCTTCTTCGAGCTGGTCCAGCTGGAGATATTTGGCCAGAACCATAATATCCCAGACATTCGTACTACTGATCTCCAGTTTCGAGTTGGCATTGCCCAGACTGAACAGGACAGCCAAGAAAGTTTTCATTTGCACTGTTTCGGGAGGGACCATGGCTACAACGTCTAAACTGCCGTGAAATCGAAGCAACGAGGCAAAATACGGAGAGCTGTCGCTGAGTCGTTGTTTCTCGGCCACAAGCAGTGTTCCCAATGGAAATCTTGACTTCATCTGCGCTGGTGTCTGGTTTCTGATGTGTCGGTTTCTGCAATAATTCAGAAAATGCCATGACTGTGATTTCATGGTTGCGATTCAGTTTGCGAAGAAAGTTCTTGGATCAAGTAAAAACTCGGTCCCTAAATCAACTCGATACTTGCCTCAAGTCTCTCCATGTCTAGCGGAAAAGTGAAAACTAATGGCAATGAAAATTATCTACAAGTATCTACACCAATGTTCTCTGCAGTAGAAGAGACGAATACAATATCCAACAGAATAATCAAAATCGGTTGCACCTGATAGTTTTTTGAGCATGAAGCACAACGGGAACAAGCAGACAGACATTTTCGTCAGAATTTTATTCTGGCAATACGTACTAAAAATTTATATATACAGCTGCAGTAGCAAACGCCCCAAGGGCGGGAGGCGGTTGACAATGCATTCTTAACGTTATTTACATACGTTTTACGTAAATGTCGAAATATTCATTTACCGATTCGGCTAGTTCGACGGGCACTGTTTCAAGTACATACATGACGTGCACTGGTTCTATGATTAGAATTTTCTCAGTGTGTAAAGATTGCCGTATTGGTACTGAACTTAATTAGCGAAAGCTGCGCTGAGTGCGACGTCGACAATCAGTGTTTTTTGAAAACGGTTGTAGAGTTTCTGGACTGTGGCTTACCGGCGTTACCGCTACCGCGACCGTTACCGCAAAATAACATACAGCTCGTTTTGAACCTTCCACATCTGTTGTTCAAACAACTGCAGAACAGATGGCTAGCAGGACGGACGCGAAGGGTTAAGAATCCGAGGTTGTAGTATGCGCTTAGTGAACTTTCACTGACAATTGTGAGCAACTCGTTACTCCAACCGCAACTGCCAACCCGTATTCATGCCGACAGCGGGCTGATTCCGCGTTTCCGTCCCAAGTAAAGCTGACTGCCCAATCTTGCGAAGCTAGAAAATCAAATACAGTCGACCACTTTGTTAGTGATTACCCGCTGTCAGGAGGAAAACGACCAGGAGGACTGGGGTAACCATACCGATAAAATTTTAAGCAGGCAAAATTGCACTAATAAACGGAAGTACTGCGGCTTCGCTTGACGGCGTTCCGCTGCTATGTTTAGGAGGCCTTACGCAAGTGATTGCAAAGGTCAGGCACATGGTTTTGCTGACTGCTGAGTTTCGCATTCATAATCGATACTGATCCAGAACAACACAATGTCATATAAAAGAAATACTGCTACCGAGCAAGATCTTGTATTGCAGAAGATTTTAAACATCGCGCAAGTAGAAAACCGTTGAATTTCCAGTCAACTCAGCTGTATGTAAGGTACTAAGTATTTGTTCGAAGTTCGTATTCACAGCGATATGCAGTAATGCTGCAGAATTGAAGGACAAGCCGCATATGTATCCAAGCATTTTATTTAGTTACGTCAGAGTGAGCAAGAATTCTAAAAGGTTTTGGGAAGTATCCTGGCACGACTTCGTGATCACGTAATAATATTCCAACATCGTTTTCGTTGACCTTCTCGCATTGCCCTCGGATATAAAGACACGACCTTTCCGGCATACCGCCACGACTGCGTCTTCTATTGGCGGACTGGGCCTTTGCATCGCCGTTGTTTTCTGACTCAAGACATGTTCATGGATAGTAACAAGCTTCTGTCGACATTCGAACGTTTCATCACTGCGAACGGCGATGCCTGATGCGCTTACTACGGAGATATTCGCCCATGAAAAAGCAAATATTCCACCAGTACAATTTGCAGTAATGCGGGAGGTTCTCGCACATTCTCGTTTCGAACTGAGCCAGTCATCCAACGAAAATGCTGGAAGATTTTGTAATGTACTGCTTTCAACCATGTTTCCGTCGATGTGCTCCAGGAATCGAGTAAATTTGGAGTAACAGCCAATGCTTAAGTCGCTACGGAAAACCAGCCTCTTAGCACGAGATCTTTCGGGATTAAGTAAATTTATTTCCGCTCGTCCCTTGCGGCATATGACATCGACCGTTTCGTAATGCCCTTCTGCATCATTCGTGGCTGCAATGCCGAACAGTTCCATCGCCATCGTGTGCAGTTCGTGCAGTTTCATACCACAATGGAATGCGCCGTCGCTGCTGAAGATGACAGTTGTGCCTTCTGCTTGTAGCAGATCGGAATCTGAAAGGGTCAAGTGGCTAGCGTTACAGTTAATCTCGACTGGTGTCGGTTCGCTGCATGCCGGTTCGACTTCTTTCGTGCTGGTCTGCATAACAGCAGTTGTTCTAGACGAACTCGTTGTCGCAGGCCGCGTAGTTTGTCTGGCCGATGATGCGTTCGAAAGAGGGCCTAAAATGTGTCAGATTCTGAAACATAGGTATGGTACACTTGTTTGCTGTCATAACTAAACTGTCCGTCTTCTAGGTTTGATATTGAATGCCCACGTTGGCCAAGTATAATCAGCAAAAGTATAACCTCACACAGCTCGCTCGATTCTCGAAATGGTTCGTCAAGAATGGTTCGCTTACATTGTCTAATCAGCGAGTCTGCCACAGCATTCCCTTTTTTATTGTTCTCATAGTAAGTCCATCCGGGTCCGCCTGAAAAATTGATTGCTGGTGGTTGCGGATAATACGGCGTCGTCCTGGTGAAGTTTTTCATCCAGCGCATAAAATCTGCTACTTCGCAACAAGCACACCCCGCTAGACAGCTGGACTGACAGAACGCATTGTCTGCCAAATAAAACATTGGATAGGGGTTGGCTCGCGAAGAGCCCAGCTCGGCCAAAGAATCCAACACCCTGACAGGAATAAATTCCAGACCGTTTTTTCCCAAATGCAGTGACCCTAGCCGTAACGTAAAGTCAGGACCGCTGTGATGCAAGGAGCGCAGTTTGGGCTCTTGTTCGGACACATCAAAGGAAACCTGTAAAAGTGGGAGTTCGACAAAGTGACCAAACACACAGCCAGATACTAATGATCTTGATTTCTTTACGAAGCTATAATGATACCTAATATATATAACTAGGTTCCTACACCAGAATTTTTCTGGACGCGTTTTTTTATGCAGTTTTCCCGGTATTCTGTAGGTATCCCGCTCGTATTCTGCGGCGTTGGTCTAATCGTTCTATCATGCTACACGTACATTATTCCCCCGGTATTCTGCCGGTATTCCGCTTTTATTTTGTAGTATTGCCCCAAATAGTTTTAATGTTCCGTACAACTACAGATTCCTCGGTATTCTTCCGTATTCTGCCTGTATTCCATACTTACTCTACAGTACAAAATTACCTAAAAAAAATTAAAATAAACAAAGAATCAAACGAACTGGCAAGCGAAATACAACGAGAATACTGACAGAATACAAACGGAATACGGAGAATACACACAGTATACCAGAACAATACTGACAGAAGTACTTGCACTACCTGACAGGCATTTGCACTACCTGACACCTATGGCTAGATCCGTACACCACAGCTTTTCTGGACGCGTTTTTTCGACTTAGTATTCCAAGTATTCTACCGTATTCCGTCAGTATTCCGCTTTCTAATGCTGTATTCTGCCGAGTGCGCCAGTATTCTCACAGTACTCCGCTTGTATTTTCTCAGTTTATGTTCTTACACAATAAAATGTAGAATACACGCAGAATACCTTCCGAATACGGGCGGAATACGTACAGAATACGGATAGAATACGTAGAATACGTACAGATGCCAGCGGAATACGAGAAGCACAGAGCCCGGAAAAATGCGTCCCGAAAAGTTGTGGTGTACGGATCTAGCTATATCTACTACCTGAAGCCAAGGCCAAAGAAGCGATAAAAGTGGAAAAGCCGGTGCAAGAGGGGCTTCCTACGCAGGTGATTGGAAAGCATTCCCAAAAAGTTGCAGAAAATTTCTTTTTAAACAAAACAAAGCACATTGCTTAGTTTTAAAATCACGGAATTTATGACGTAAATTAAGGCTTGTGACGCCTTGCGTTGCATACAGATAACGAAATGAATACATGTTTAACCGCTTACAATAGATGTAAAATGGTCAGGTTTTTTTTGGTCTCAAGCTGCCATAAGTGTGTTACTCCTTACTAGACTATTCGCCACGGGTAGAAGAAGACTCCAGTCTAGCTGTTGCAAACGGTTTTCGCTGAGATCAAGCCTTGCCAGCACTATACGGCCTGACGGGGGCGTCAGACTTTCAAAAGCATCGATACCGATATCGTCGATACAATTTCCGGACAGAGAAAGTTTAACAAGGGAATGAAATCCGGCAAGGAAATCCCGATCGATGTAATAGATTTGGGAGTGCCATACTCCCAAATCTGCGATATGCTTGTTATTCCTCAACAATCCCCCCACCGAAAACTGGCTGCCATCCGCATTTTTGAATCCAAGCAGCCAAACTGTCCGCAGAGATGGTCGGTACGGCAGCGCGTGCGTAACGCTGTGCAGCACATTGCAATGGTTACTCCTGTTCGACCACGGGCAGCCGATCATCAGATGTATAAGATCCGGAGGGACCAGATTTACATCGAATGTAGTCGGAATTTCGATATTAACGCGGTGACAGTTCATATATCTGCTCTCGTAAGTGCAGTTGGGATGTGGTTTATCACATGTTGCTAGCCCGGCTAGTAAGATAATACCGAGAATTAACATGACTGTGAATCCTATAACCTTCGTCGTCCGCGGAGGTCGGCTACCTACAAATACTGCTTTCTGACTGCTATTTTGTCATCAACTTATCGCGCTATTGAAGGTGCCATCTATTTCAGGGAAAGTGGCAGTGTTAAGTTTAGCCTGTTTAGGCCATGCAGAGTTTTCACAACACAGTCGGTCCTATCGCAGATCGCATCAAAAGATTAATGCGATGACTACATATGTTCCTTTTCTCGTAGGTTTTTAGGTTCCGCCCAGCGAAACCTACCAAAACACTTTCCAGGCTATAATAACTTCTTAAGTTTGATTTTGTCTGTTTTCCGCTTCTGTGTACCATAATCTGTATTGCTTTGCTTGTCCGAATGTTATCCGTTACGGCTATCGCAAGCAGTATCCTATTAACGTTACTTCTATACAGTACTTCACTTCCGCACCGTGTAACGATAATATTGTTTGTTTTGTTTGTCTCCCTTTTCCGGGTTGTCATCTCAAAAGTTATCTCAGCAATTTTATTCTTTTGCAAACAGTACAAACTATTATTCTCAAGGGTTATGGACTGCCGCACATACACTAATGCTAACAATAAGAAGGGTATGTGTACCGATTTCGTTCATAAATCCGTACCTGTACAGTACTTCTGACAAAGTACTGTGTACGTTTTTGGGAGCAGTATATGGTAAAGATCAAATACGGAAGGCCGAATGTGCTACACAGTCGTCTAAAAGATGCAGCCCGAGAAACATAAAGATAATAGGCGAAATGTAACGCGATGCATGAAGTATCGAAACGAACAGAACAAAACCACTCAAAAGAAAAAGAGACGGAGCTACTCTGCTGACGTAGCGATTGGACCTCCTTCCAACATACATAGGTGTCAGGTACACTTTCCTGACAGCTTGGTCCCGGCTTTTGGGGCAGGTCACCCTCACTGCCAGGTATACTCACAAGATTTCTTTTTTTCTTTACTGAAATACTACTTATATCTTTTAGGTGAGCAACGTAAACAGCTTGGTGTGAGCGTCAGAGCTGGCTTTGTGTACCGAATATGAGTTCGTAGGGTTTTAGGTTCCGCCCAGCGAAACCTACCAAAACACTTTCTAGGCTGATGACTTCTTAAGTTTGATTTTGTCTGTTTTCCGCTTCTGCCGACCATAATCTGTATTGCTTTGCTTGTCCGAACCTTGTCCGTTACGGCTATCGCAGGCAGCGTAAAAACAGTCTGGATCTGGAACCACATTTCGTCCATCATATCAACTTCCGGTTGCCTACCTCACTGATGTTTTACCCCATTCAACGCCGGTTCTGGACGGCAGAAGCATACATACATATAGCTATGTATCAGTCACAGCGTGGCTTACTTAAGATGTTATATTTTTCAGATGAATTGTTGATGTTTGTTCGGAATATTGTCTGCTATCAATCCAGCCGGACTTGTGCCAGTACTAGTTTGCCACTAAACTCGCGAATATTGATTTGATAACTCCTGTAGAGTTATTGCTTTTGACCGTGTTCTGAATACCGATTTACTACTTATTGCAATAATAATCTGCTTACGATTTATAGCATAAACTAGTGATTGCTTAGCAGTCACGTGTGCTGAAGGATATAAATTTGGGGCTCTTCATTCAATAATTTCGACACGGAAATACGAAAGCTACAATAAGCCAAAAAACAGATTCAGTCATGAATGAACACTGAGAATTACAAGAAATGATGACAACTTAACTGAACACTTACATAAAACTTTGTTGCACTGCCGATCTCTTTTTGTTTTCTAAAACAACTGACACATGACGTGACCCTTCGTTATGCAGGGAAAGAATAGAAATACTCAATACGAGACTGTTTGCCAATGGTCGAAGAACATTCCAGTCCAGCTGCTGCAAACGGTTACCGCGAAGAAACAGGGTTCTTAGTACCGGCCGTCCTGCTGGAGAGAGGCTTTCAAAAGCATCGATACTGATATCATCGATGTTATTCCCAGGGAGAAACAGCGCAACCAGAGACTGAAATCCGGCAAGGAAATTCCGATCGATATAATAAATTTTGGAGTGGGCAACGGCTAGCTTCGTGATATGCTTGTTATTCCTCAGCAATCCGCTCACCGAAAACTGGCTGCCATCCGCATTTTTAAATCCCCCCAACCACACCTGGGAAAGCGATGATCGGTACGGCAACGCATGTACAACACTTTGAACGCTATCTAGCACATTACAATAAGTACGCCCGTTTGACTTCGGAAAGTCGATCGATAGACTAGTGAGTTCCGGTGGGAGCAAATTAGTATCAAATGTACTCGAGATTTCGATATTGGCGCTATCACACTTTAAGAATTTTTCGGTATTGTAGGAGCATTTGGGATGGGGCAGTTTACATGCTGCCATCCCGGCTAGTATGGCAATGCCGAGAACTAACATAGTTATTAAAGCAAGTGTAAATTATTTATTTAGAATCGTTATCCCACCGACAAACAGCTAACCTACTACACTTTTTTATCGTAGTGGCTGTTACTTACTTTATCGGCCGAGATTCCCATTGCAAGCTGTCATAGAGGAAGCGAGAGCATTGTGCTTCGCCCAGGAAGTCGCTATCGCACAGACTATCGTTGAACGCATTTGGAAAGGTTGATACGATAACTGCATTCCTTTTCAGCCATGCTGGCTGCGAAAGAGCCGCTCCTAACAAAACAGCTTGAAAAGATAATGTTCGACAAATCCGTAATGTGGACTAGCCCAAATAGTACCCTGTTTAAACGTTGCGTACAGCTCCAGAATTTGGACATACAAGTATACGTATTGTATCTGAACATAAATCAAGAAATTTCGGCAAAGCAAATTTTTTTACTCCTGCGTTGTCCGATGTCACAAGTTTCAAGATGGAGCAGTTGCTGTTATGTCATTTCATTAGCAGTACGGTAATAATTAGGCAATGTAGGTTTTCATGATCTAGCAATAAAAAGCATGCTGCATCCCATTCAGTGGTCCAGAACCTAGCTACTGCGAACGTTATTTAGTTACGTTTGCCACCTTTGTGACCGATGGTAAACGAGGCGCACGTAGTTGTGTTGGCAACTCTGTTGTTAAATTGTTGTTAACAAACTGTATTTGTGTGGTTACCAAAATTGATGTACAGCCCCACATGAACCCAATCAACAGCCACGAAAAAACACATTCCGTCATGAATAAACACATGACACGATGAAAACGTACATACATGAAAATTTAACGAAAATCTGTCCGAGGAATTAGTTGGATCATGGATGCAGTGCCGACAAACAAACTATTCGGCGGATGAACAAGTGAAAGAGAAACTACGCAAGACAATTATCAGAATAGTTTTCGCGCTATGCTCGGTCTCGCATCGTGAGCAGAATTACAAACTAAAAATAACTGAACAGGAGATACCCATCAGAACAGTTTCTCTCCTTACGTAGCGTCAAACATCGTCCAGGTATTCAGTGTCGTATCGTACGCCTCAGACCAGCGTGCATCTTCGAACACATTCTTTCCATTCCTATCCACCGTTGTTTCCGTTTTGCCACCCGATACAATGATACGGCCATAGTGAATCTTGATGCAATGTCCAGTTCGCGGAGCGTTCAAGTCGGCAATCCGTTCCCATTCCGCATTATGGACATTCACAGCACCGTCGGTCAGACAACGCAAATCCAGCCGGTAGCCACGATGAGCGTTAGGGTAAGCGTTTTTTCCCGGCAGAAAGAACTGGATCTCCATTCCCCCGATGACATACAGGAAGTCGCCACACTGAATCATCGCAGCATCTCGTCGGGGCTGCGATAATCTGGGAAAGTAGTTCCATGGTTCGCTGACGTGATTCCATCTATCGGTTACGGTGTCGGAGAAGGCAATGGTGTTGTTCAGTTGAAACACGTATCCGTCCGTCATCTCCATGCAGTAGGAGATCAAGCATCCAATGTACTCACGGCCCGCGAACTGTACGAGGCAATGGCGAAACCTAACATTGCCGAAATTTAATAAGTTGTTCGAAGCGGAAGTAATTCCAGAGCTACTTATGACGAAACGATATGGTTCAGATATTAACATTAAATGCCACTAAAACAGCATCTTTCTGCTCAACCGAAAAAATTTCAAATTAGTTCATACTTCAATTTCAAACTAATAAATACATTTTTTATCATAAGTGCTTTATATTGTTAGCCTAGTACTATTGGCCACTTTTTCTGCTATATGCAAGTGACAGCATACAGTGACTCGATATATTCGACAACCGGAAGGCTTCACTTACTGTGCTGGGTGCTCATATTCGTCAGAAACCTCACAGTGCGTATCAGGAGCGTTGAACTCTTTACGTTCCCGATTTTTCCAGTTAATCCGGAGAAACCTCCGATTATGCGCGGGCCCTTGTACAACATGAACGTAGTCCCCAACAACGATGCCGTTCTTGCAGTGGACCGTTTCGAGTATCTTACGACCTGCGGAAGTGTCGCGTAAGAAGAACAACATTACGGAAGAGTCACACAACCAAAAATGCATTCCTTACTGTTAATCTCGCAACTTTCCTTCGTGACTGCTATCAGGGCTCTTTTCGGCATTTCAAAAGGTTTCTCACATCCGGTGAACAGATGCTCAGCAAAATCATCCCACATTACTTCGGAAAGAATCTGACGCAAAACTTCCGGTTTCTTGCGATTTTCTGGGTCTTGCTCACACCAAGCGTTGACCGCCTAAAAAGATTTTCAAAATCTGTACACTATAATATGCAAAAATCGAAAACATAACCAAAATATTTTTGGAGTAATATAGGCACGGGTTCACACAGAATGTGCTCGGCTGAATTATGAAAACAAGCTGGAAATCACCAAATGCCTTTTAACAGAATTATCCTAATCACATCATTATGAACAGCATTTTTCTCGCGGTTTAAAACATACGCACCACACAAACGTCCTTTTCCACTAATGGCAAAAACCCGTCATCCGACATTAACGCAACCAGCTCTTCAACAGTGAAATCCAGAAATTCGCGACACTGGCTGGCACTTTCCATTTTGTGTGAAATCCCCACCAAAGCCACGCTCGCAACCTTGCCAAACGCATACTGATTCCCTTTGCGCCATAAGCGACACAGTTCGTCCATCCCCAGTGCGGGCAGCATTTTCACGAGCGCAGTTGAACAATCTTCCTCGAGCTGCCCGAGCTGGAAATATCTGGACAGAACAATAATGTCCCACACATTGTTGGAACTGATCTCCACTTTAGAACTCCCATTGCACAGACTGAATAGGACAGCCAGGAAAGGTTCCATTTGCACGCCTTCGGGAGGGACCATGGATACCGCATCCAAACTGCCGTTGGCGTGAAAGCGAAGCAGCGACGCAAAATACGGGGAACTGTCGATGAGTCGTTGTTTTTCAGCCACAAACACAGTCTTCCCGATGGATATCTCCACTTCGTCTGCACTGATGTCTGGTTTCTGACATGAAGGCTCTTTCTTTCCTGGCCCATCTTTCTGCAACAATTCCGAACAGTGCGATGAATCCGATTTTATGATTGCAATATCTTGCGAGCAAATTACAGAGATTTTTCGGGCGGTAGAAACGCTTTCCTGATACTGCTCGATACTTACAGTGAGTCCCTCCATGTCTGAAACAAAATTATATCAATACAGTAACGAGTCAAGAATCAAAATGCGAAACAGTCTGAAACTTAAATGTTGAGTGATAGAAAGATCGAAACTTCGAAAGCAAAACACAAGGAGCACTGTCATTACGAAGTCTGCGAATACGGTAACTACCACCCCGAGGGCGGGAGGCTACGCAGACGTATTCCTGCGATTCCTACATGCGACTTTTATCAAATCCAGCTAGTGGACAGCGCTGTCGTTAGAAGGCATTGTTCTCGGTGCCTCCATTCACGTACAGAAGAATCCCGTATTGAACTATCGCACTGCGAATCCGAAGATACTGCAAACCGGAAACAACCATTCAGGCATTATTACCCCACGGTTAGTTGCAGCAAGGACGTTAATCAGACACCAGTAATTGGATCAAAGGTCCTGACGGGTGTAATTCAGCGCCCTAAAAGGTTACATCTCACATTATCTACACAACAAACGCCTTCGCCGATACCACTGCCACGTATTATTTCGAAAAACGTACCAGTTTCGGGCTCATATAGTCTACTTTGGAACTTGTATTGCCGACATTTAATTGCGTGTAGGGCAGCAGCGATGCTCTGTCGCCTGAAGTAACCTACGCTACACAATTATTTCCCCACGACTGCGGATTTCATATGCCTCCAGCTCATACCGGAGAAAGAATGTATTCGAAATCAAACTTACAAACCCGTTGTCCGCAACGAATTACACTTGAACATTGAACTTTCGTGGTAGTTTACAGCACTGTTAGAAAACGTCATTGCTACGGACGGCGGATGATGCGTTTTTTACGACCTGAACAACACAGTTGCCTTCTCCGACACCGTAACCGATAGGTGGATTAACGTCAGCGAACCATGGAACTACTTTACCAGGTTACCGCAACCCCGACGAGACACTGCGATGATGGCAACTTTCTGTACGTCATCGGGGGAACGGAGAGCCAGCTGTATCTGCCGGGAAAAGCCGCTTATCATAATGCGCATCGTGGCTACCGTCTGGATCTGCGTTGTCTGAACGATGGTGTGAATGTCCGTGACGCGGAATGGGAGTGGACTGCCGACTTGAATGCTCCGCGAATTGGACATTGCATCAAGACTCACTATGGTCGTATCGTTGTATCGGGTGGGAAAACGGAAACAGCGGTGGATATCAATGGAAAACAGGTTTTCCCAAAATGCGCGCTGGTCTGAGGCGTACGATACGACGCTGAATACCTGGACCATGTTTTGAAGCTACTTACATAAAGACAGAAACTGTCCCTAATGGTTTTCTCCGGCGCTGTGTAGTACCGCTCATATTGTCAGGATGCGAAAGTGACCACGTATAGCATCATGCAAAACCTAGGCTGTTAACGCTTGGAATTGTTTTCTGTTGTTTTCTTTGCCTGTTAGTAAATGGTTTGTTTGTCGGCTCCGCATCCACAGAATTCCATAAACAGATTTTCATTATTGTATTAATTTTAAGTGTTCATTTTTTATAAGTCTTCGTCGTGTTATACAAATGCAGTGTTTTTCATGACTGAATATGTTTCTGGTGGATGTGGCTTTATAAGTTTTGTGCGTCGAAATTATTGAATGACAAGCTCCAAATTATGTCACTTTACAAATAATGCACTTATGCCACAACAACGTTTGCAGTAACCAGGCTTTGGAACACCGCAAGTGGCTGTTTTATAGCTAGATCGGTGCAACCTGCATTGTCCACCCGATACCGTAGTGTCGATAAAATACTCAGCAACTGCTTTTTATGCCCCACCTGTGGCGTCGGACAACGCATGAGCAAACAGTTTGCTCTGCCGAAAATGTCTGATTTATGTACAAATACTTGTATATTACAGATATGTGTAAGTACAGTATATCTGTATATATATGTATATCTGTATGTGTTTCCGATTCTGCCGCTAGAAGTACGCAGCGTTTGTTGTCGGACATTATCTCTAAGAGATAATCTCTTCAATCTGTTTTGTTAGGTGCAGCTCTCTCTCTCTTTCGCAGCTAAGGAATTCAACTATCGTACAAGTCTTTGTGATTTTCTCTACGATATTATGTGTGATGACGACTTCCTGGGCGAAGCACAATACTCGCACTTCCTCTTTAACATTTGGTAATGGTAGGCTCAGCCGATAAAGCAACAGTCGCTATTTTTAGTACCGCTTCTATGTAAATGATTTAAACTGTTATTTTTATAGCCATGTTAATTCTCGGCATTGCCATACTAGCCGGGATGGCAGCATCTGAACTACCCCACCCAAAATGCTCTTACAATACGGATAAATTTTTAAAATGTGATAGCGCCAATATCGAAATCTCGAGTACATTTGATACTAATTTGATCCCACCGGATCTTACTAGTCTATCAATCGACTGTCCGATGTATAACAGACGTAATTATTGTAATGTGCTAGATAGCGTTCAGAGTGTTGTACAGGCGTTGCCGTATCGAACAACGCTTCCTCAAGTTTGGTTGGGGGGATTTAAAAATGCGGATGGCAGCCATTTTTCGGTGGGTGGATTGCTGAGGAATAACAAGCAGATCACCAAGTTGGCCGTTGCCCACTCCAAAATCTATTATATCGATCGAAATTTTCTTGCGGGGTTTCAGTATCTTGTTGCCCTGTTTCTCCCTGGGAATAATATCGACGATATCAGTATCGATGCCTTTGAGAGTCTGTCTCCATCAGGAAGCCCAGTACTGAGAACTCTGTTTCTCCGCGGTAACCGTTTGCAGCAGCTGGACTGGAATGTTCTTCGACCATTGGCAAACAGTCTCGTAAGGATTATTAACAGGATAGCGCGGTTTAGGCATTTAAAGATATGCACTTTTAAATTTATTCTCTGCATAAAGAAAGTCTTGATTTATGTCTTAATTGTTTTTTAAAAATAATAGATTGTTGTCCGTAGTTCAATAACCGGAATCGGGTACAAGAGAACTTTATTGTTGAAATGCACTTCTTACGGCGTACTCTGCGAGTCAGCAGAAAGTTGCGTGCCGGCGTATAAAAAAATGCCATAATTATTATGAAGTTTGGTGCCCCTTAAAAGATTTCCACGATTTCACATTTGCAGGTAGAATTGGATCTATCTTTACAAGAGCCCAAACTGCGCTCCCTGCAGCACAGTGGCACTGACTTTCAGCTAAAGTTAACGGCACTATACTTGGAAAGCAACAATCTGGAATTCATCCCTCTCGAGGTGCTGGACTCGCTCGGACACCTGGACTCTCCTTCCGCTGAGCCGCGCAAATTTTACTTCCATGACAATGCCTTTTGTCTGTACAGCGGTCGCGCTTGGTGTGCTTGCTGCGATGTGGCAGACTTTATGCGCTGGATGAAGAATTCACCAGCGCATCACCACATGATATACCGGTAATCCGGTTTTCGTGCGGATTCACATCGGGTTACTATGCGAACAATGAAGAAGGGATCGCTATAACCGACACGTTTGGACACTGTAAGGAATAAGAAAGTGTGCTTCAAAATGTATACCAAGAACTCGTTTATGAGGCTATGGAAACATTGTATATACAGATCTTTGTATCTACACGTCTGTTTTTTGTCATTTCTTTCGATACTGCATGTCTTTACTTGCCTTTGTTTCGCGCTCGGTTTTGCTCGGTAACTTGCTCTTACTGCGACACTTCTAGGCCTGAAGTGTAGCAGTAAGAGCAAGTTTTCGCTTGTTTCTTATGCTGACCTGTTTCAGGTTTACCGACGGCGCCCAGACCAACGACTCGGCGAACAACTAACATTTCACGAGAAAGAACTACTAGCATGCAAATCAGCGGTAAAGAACTCGCACCAATATGCAGCGAACCTGAACCGCTCCAGATTAACTGCAACGCTAGCCACTTGACTCTGTCAGAATCCGATTTGCTTAAGGCAGAAGGTACAACAGTGATCTTCAGCAGCGACGGGACCTTCCTTTGCTCTCGAAAACTGTACGAACTGCACATGATGGCGATGGAACTTTTCGACATTGCCTCAACGAATGTTGCACAAGGGCAAGTTGGAACGGTCGACATTATATGCCGCAACGGAAGTGTGGAAATAAACTCGCTTGACCCCGAAAGATCTCATGCAAAGAAGCTGGTTTTCCGTACCGACTTAAACCCTGGCTGTTACTCCAGATTCACTCGGTTCCTGGAATACATCGACGGAAACATGGTCGAAAACAGTTTGTCACAGAATAGTATTGTTCCAGCTGATCCAGAGTTTTCGTTGGATGAATGGCTGCGTTCGAAACGAAAATGTGCGAGCACATCAGTTATAACTGCGAACTGCACAGGTGGAATGTTTGCGTTTCCATGGGCGAATATCTCTGCAATAAGCACGTCAGGAATTGCCATTCGCAGCGATGAAACGTTTGAATGTCGTCAAAAGATTGTCACTATTCACGATCATGTCTTGAGTCAGAAAACAACAACAATACAAACGCCCGATCCGCCAATACAGGACGCAGTTGTAGCGGTCTGTGGGAAAGGTCGTTTGTTTATATCTGAGGGCAATCCAAGACGATCCACAAAAACGATATTGGAGTATTATTACGTGCCCACGAAACCTTGTCAAGATGCTTTCCATCAGTTTCTACAGTTCTTGCTGACTCTGACTTGATTAACAAAACCGCCGAAGTGCTTATACATCGACAGCATCTTTTTGTTTTGTAGAACTATATCACTGTGAACCTCCAATAAATGAGTTGCTTGTAGCTAATTTCATTGGAAATTTAACGAGCGGGCTACATTACAGAACCATTCTAAGTACCGTTAGTTACATAGTGTAGTTATCACTTTCTCTTGTCACTTTTGTTTGGGTCGTGCAAAACCGCGAACCCAAAGCAGAAAATGCCCATGACCACATGAGCCGAAGCAATGAAAGTTTAAGTACAGTGCCATAAACTACCACGAAAGTTCAAGTGTAATTCGTTGCGGACTACGGGTTTGTAAGTTAAATTTCGAATACGTTCTTTCTCCGGAATGAACAAGAGGCATATGAAATCCGCAGTCGTGGGGAAATAACTGTGTAGTGTAGGTTACAGCCGGCGACAGATCATCGCTGCTGCTCTACACGCAAATAAATGTCGGCAATACAAATTCCAAAGTAGATTATATGAGCTCGAAACTGGTACGTTTTTCAAAATAATACGTGGCAGTGGTATCGGCGTCGACGTTTGTTGTGTAGATAATGTGAGATGTAACCTTTTAGGGCGCTGAATTACACCCGTCAGGACCTTTGATCCAATTATTGGGGAAGAAATGTGTTTGATTAACGTCCCTGCTGCAACTGACCGTGGGGTAATAATGCTTGGATGGTTGTTTCCTGTTTGCAGTACCTTCCTATTCGCAGCGCGATAGTTGAATACGGGATTCTTCTGTACGTGAATGGAGGCACCGAGAACAATGCCTTCTAACGACAGCGCCCCTCCACTAGTTGGATTTGATAAAAGGTAGGAATCGCAGGAATACGTCGGCGTAGCCTCCCGCCCTCTGGGTGGTAGTGATTGTATTCGCAGACTTCGTAATGACAGTGCTACTTGTGTTTTGCTTTCGAAGTTTCGATTTTTCTATCACTCAACATTTGAGTTCAGACTGTTTCAGTTCCATAAACTTGTTCCAACGCATTTTGATACTTGACTCGTTACTGTATTCAGTGTATTGATCTAATTTTGCTTTTACAGCTCACAACCCAACTTAGCCAGCACTAGCCTTCCGGATTCCTAGGGTCTTCCTACCGTTTGAAAGAGCGCGATGCGCAGAT
>JAQGAU010001210.1:0-20596 GCA_034698045.1 Paramacrobiotus richtersi | reverse complement strand
CAATAATCCAGCATCCGCCGGCTACCAATGCGATGAGAGAAATGGATACGCTAATTCATCAATTATTCCATACGCCAATGCAAGCACTAAACGGCCGTTGATGCCCAGTCGGCTGGCTGCTAATATATATCTTGACTCTTCAGAATGAGAAACAGTGAAAATGTGAAAGAGAAAATTGTAAGTACATCCAGTCCTTCGTGTTATGTTTTTCGCCAATCGACCGGTTTTTCTGTCGCGTTTTGCCCGCGAGACAGACGTCGCGGCAAATTCGACTCACGATGCGGAGAAAGCAATTTTAATGACCTGCATACAATGAGCACCCGGCTGTAGTGTACGAAACGGTGCGTACGAATTACGTTCGCTCGAGTAAATTGTGCGCATCGCAGTTAACCGTCTCGTAAACTTACACAAGCGCAATCGAAAGAGTGCTTTCAAGTACGAAGAATTTTCAAACGATTTGTGAATGTACACACTTGCGAATCGTGGTCGCTATATGAGATTATTTTGGATGGAAGGCCGGGCTTACACTGCACTTAAATGAATTGGAGAAGCAGCGATTTGCGATTAGTCAGGCTGTACACCGATGGCTTATGATTAGGATCGGACGCATCGCGTACGAGTACTGTATGGGTGTCGAGTGTCCAACCCGGAAGTGCAGCGGAAATGGAACCTGGCGCAGCGCCGCGTGTGTTTTTAGCACATAAATGCTCTACTGGTGCTTGTAAACGTTTTTCTGTCTAACGTTAGTGTGGTGTGGGAAATGCAAATTTGTGTTATTAATGCACCATAAAGCCAGGAAACTGCGCATAATAACAATAAACGGAGGCTTTTAACTGCAAAAACAAGAGATTTGTGACCAACGAATGACTACTGAGATTTTCAAATTTCTTTTTATGTTGGTCCAGTAGCACATTATTACAATCAGTGGGCAAGAGTGCATTTTTTTCATAGAGTTGCTTATCGCCTACGTATTCAGTACGCACAATATGTTGGTAAAGTTAATATGTACAAGTGTTGGGTCGCGCTAGCGCGCAACCCATTCGTGTTTGAAATGTTGGAGGTTCTTAAAATGTATGAATTGCAGATTCTGGACTTGTGGTTATAGCGCTGGTACTGGCGATTTTTTAATTTGGTGATTTGCTACACATACATATACACGAGGCTAAAGGCGCCTGGTATACTGTAGAATATTTTTTGTTTCTTCAGGTGGTACGTACCCTTCCATATTGCTACACAATATGTGAAATCAATCCGTAAAACTTTAAGAAATACTAAACCTTATATGCTTGGGTCACTTCCACTGTCTGATATTTGTTCTATCAGCATCGCGCAAAAACGATCATTGCAAATGATCACTGACCGATTTTGTTCTTTTTTTTGTTTTTATTTTTGTTTTGCGCGAACACTGTTTTCTGTATGTTTAAAAACTGTTGCTAAGCTTCTTTCTGTGCAGAAAGACAACATTTTTACCGTTTAATGGTGTATATTATTATTCAACCATAGTGCAATTTTTCATACTGTAGTGGGGTATTTTATCGGATCGCAGAGCTATGCACAGGCGGACGCCCAAATGTTGGTGCGAATTCCAAAACCGTTATTTCCAAAACTTGGTTACTACACATAACGATCGTTGCGTAATAAATCGTTAATCAATACTCATAAAGAATTAAATTTCACTTTAGTCTAAACTTAATTCATATGCAAACGTAATTTTAAGTACTTGGCGCTCCCCTCATTATTAAGACAGCATGTTCGTAATGTCCTGCACATAATAGTTTCCCGGTTCCGCTTATATGAAAATACCTGTCGGTTTGGTAACAGTTCAAGTTTGTTTTTGCCCATTGACTTGACCGAATGTCGAACGAATTACTACGTATACGCCACCTGTAATCACTGTTTCTGAAAACTTAAAAACTCGATAAAAAATTTCAAATCTGGAATTTTTGCAAAAACTCTCCGTACTGCACACCCTTGACTAAATGTCTTTGAACCTGAATTGATTAGATCCTTATAAACTAAAAGATAAAAATGTAGTTTGAAACGGCGGAATCCGAGACGTAGAAATGTATGAATCTAGAGATACGTAAGTTTAAATATGGCTTCGACTGTGTATATATAGCGATAATATTCAATATATATCTAGCGATTGTATTCTACTGTTTCTTCGCGTGCTAACTGGGGCAAATTTTTTATTTGATTTTTGGAATTTTTATTGGGTCAACATCGATTGTGGGCGGCTGCAAAAATAATATATTCAATGGGACAGTACCTGTATACCTAACAATTATTCTACTTTTTGCGATAAGAAATGGGCATATGACTTAATTGTCAATCGAAGATTTTCAGTAATTCTTGTGATTCGTACAAATTTTCGCCATCGCCGTTCATATAATATTATTATGTAGACATGCCACAATATAAAGACGTTGTCATACATTTCATGCTTTTATTGCTCGATTACACCGGTAGTTATTTTATGCCAAAAATCACCCCGAGGATTGTAAAACGACATGGTAATGCGCGATTGTAAGAGTACACAGATCGCCTATAAACTGACTTCCGGTGCGTTTGCACAAGATAAGAAGACAATCCATTAAAGCGATATGCGGTAGCCTGATGATATTTACCCGGAACTATTTCGCTCATAAATCCAAATTTAAATGAGAAATCTGGGAAAAAATTGGTCCGAAAACAGTAGGATGTATTTTACTACATTGTACATCATAAGTTCGTTTTCCTACATACAGTAGGATTTCCTCCTATACTGAACTGCACGGTAATAACTCATTAAAAACTATATTTTACGCATGGTCAACTTGTCAGTTCGCATTGTTTAAAATACTATTTTAATTCCCGATTTTTTCATAGGAAACAAACCTACACGGATTAGCTGTTCTGTGCGCAAATGTTGTTATGCATGGAATAAATCCTCAGTTCAGTTACCAGTGTACTGTAACCACTGACCTATGCAGATACAGTATCTCACATAAGCTACCTAATATCCAATGGAAAAGTAAATAAATCTAGCCACGAAATACGGCAATTCTTGAAAGAATACAATAGAAAACAGATTAAACATTCCAAAGGTTATCCCATGCTCAATTAGCCACTGATAACGGGTCTGTACTCAACTAATGCGCTGCAGCCACGAACTTGGGATCGCATAATTAGAACTAGACCCAACTCATCCACAACATAGTATATTTTAAATTTCCGTGTTATAGTTTCTCCGTCACAATAACCTTACTGTTTTGGGAATATGAGATGATGTTCAGGTTGTTCGGATTCAAATTACATTATATATGCTGTCAGTTTTATTTCATGTGAAAAACATTCACTGGAAAGAACTGTGGTAACAGGAGCTTGTGATCTTATGTGGAGAAACTGACCGATACCACAAAAAAATGGAATTTGACGATATATTGTTGGATGTCGGTGATTATGGCCGGTATCAGTTACTGATTCTGTGTGGGTTTATTTTTCCGGTCTGTTTGTTCGCCGGAATACATTCTTTCATTCAGGTACAGCAATTTTGCCAAATTCTTTTGGAATACAATACAATTCACAAGTTCAGATATGAAAGAAGAAAATCAACCCTAAACGCGTACTCAGCGGAAATTTAACGACTTCTGCGCGATAAATAAGGATTAAGACTTTCCTGACGTAAATAACAATTACAACTACTTAGTACTTGCACAGAATGATAATATATTTCGAATACTTCAACACAAAGTGCGTCGCCCAAGCTTATTATTATTTATTTATTATCACTATTATTTATTAGTATACTTAGGTGAAGTTATACGTTAGGTGTACAATCATAATTACAGAGTTTTTTCGTCATTTTTTCAGTTATTCCAATCCGTCACTCCCAAAAATTTCCGCTGCCACATTCCCGAACTGGAACATTTCAACGCCACCCTGCAACTGATCGGTATTCCCCGGTTGAAACAATTCGATGACGAACAGGGGTTCCCCATATATCAGCACGACCAGTGCAACATGTACAGTGCCAATTTTACGGACTGGCACGATTTACTACACGATTCCCCAAACGTTTCCGCCACCAATATCTCGCAGTCACCGACTGAGCCGTGTCGTTCGGGATGGCTGTACGAGAACGTCCAGGTGCGCAGTGTAGTGACGGAATTCGATTTGGTCTGCTCACGTGACTATCTGGTCACTCTGGCGCTGGTATGCTTCACGCTGGGCAGTGTGTGTGGACTGCTGGTATTTGGAATATTGTCGGATTTTTTTGGACGAAAGATCACCATGTTCCTCATTTTAGGTACTGAAAGAGAAAACTAACGTTTAAACCGCGAATATAGCTATGTTTTCCATAATTTCTGTGCTCAGTTTCCTTGTAGTCTTTCGACTTTTTGCGGAAGTTTTTGGGGTCTATATCAACTGGTTTTTTGTAGTTTTCTATTGTGTTGATAGTAATTTATACAAAAATGATATAAAATGAAAGTACTATGGTTAACAACGATAATGTAAGTATCTAAAAAGATATCATTTATGAGGTATTTCCCGACTTTTCAGCACTGCAATCCGTATTCGGCATGTTGTCCTCCTTCGCGCCCAACTTCGCTGTGTGGTGCATGTGCCGTTTCTTCATCGGTCTGACCGTACCCTCCTCCCTGCGCATCCCCATGATCTACGCCATCGAACTGGTCCGCCCGGAGAAACGCACCCGGGTCGGCATTCTGGCCACCGCCTCATACACCCTGGGAACCATCCTCCTCGCCGCTGTGGCGTATATTCTACCGGAATGGCGCCGGCTGTCCCTGGCCACTTCCCTCCCGGAAATGATACTGCTGTTTGCATGGTTTTTCGTCCCGGAATCACCCCGCTGGCTCCTGGCCAAACACCGCAGTGTGGAGATTAAGGATTTTCTCCGATTTACCGCACAGGTCAACGGGAAGATTCTGGGATCGAACACGTTGAATAAACTGGATCTGATTCTGGACCATGAGACGGCGAGTGCCGAGGCGGCGAAGGTCACTCCGACGTTCTTTGACCTTTTACGGTGGGTTCCATAACGATATCGACCGGATAGTTACGAATTTAGTCTATCGACAACCGTGTCCAGCACTGTACGCGTTTCAATGAAATGGCACGCAACGCAGCCCTACCGCAATCCGGTATTGGCATACTAGCCAGTGGTCAAAACCGGTTTGCTGTATGTGCCAGGGCCGGTTTGCGTGCCGTTTCATCGATCGCGTACAGTACGTCTCAAAAAGAGTGCTGACCAGCTTCATCCTCTTTGACCGGCCTATATCGCTGGTTCTTCTCGGTTTTTCCCGTTTTGCGAGGCTGTATCCCACTATTGACCTTTGTTTTAATTGCAGATTGCCTAACCTACGAAAGAAAACGGCTTTGGTCACATTTATCTGGTTCAGCAATATTTCGGTGTACATGGGGTTGAGCTATTACTCGCCGACACTGGGAGGATCATCCATGTTCCTGAGCTACTTACTGTCGATGATCATGGAGATCCCGGCGTATGCGATTGTCTGGTTCGTCACCGAGAAGCTCGGCCGACGGCTGCCGTTATGTGTCGCCATGATTTGCGGAGGGATTTTGTGTGTGATTACGGTGGCTCTACCGGAAAAGAACCCCGATGCGATCCTGGCCATGTATCTACTGGGAAAGTTTTGCATTTCGGCGTCGTTTTTTGTCATCTGCGTGTATGCCGGGGAACTGTATCCAACGGTTGTTCGAGGCATCGGTAATTATTACTATTTTAAATGACTTTGCTTGGGGTTTATTTGCACCGTTTCTGTGTCTTTTCTTCCTTCGTTTTTGATATTAATGTGTAGTAAAGTTTAGCAGGAGTACAAATAATTTTTATTTACTATTAATTTTTACAACTTTAAATATTTACTACTACGAATAATATTTTTACATGAATTTTTTGCATAAATTTTTACTAATTCTGATAATAATTTTTATAATGTTAGCTATACAAAATAGAAAAAAAGAACAGTAACGAGTTCAGAATCATGGCTTTTTTCGCTAGGCCTCGCGACCAGCGCCACAGTCGCTACTCTAGGCGTCTGTCTAGGCCCGGTAATCATCCACATCGGCAAGGACTACATGACCCTGCCTTTGGTCATCTTTGGCATATTTGCCATACTGGGCGGTTTTGCTCCGCTCTTCCTCCCAGAAACCTGGCACCAGAAGCTACCCGAGACACTGGCGGAAGGGGAAGAATTCGGGAACGAGGCCACGTGCTTTAATCTGTTCAACCTGAAATATGACAACAACAAACATCAGGAAATCCCGGGGACTGCGTCGGAAGTGAGGGAAAAGAACGGGGCCCTGGTGAATCATTCCCTGGAGAAGGACGATGCGGAGGATGAACTGGCCTTTGAGAGGAAAGCCCATTTGCGCTCGTTTCCGTCCCTACCACAGAAGAAGGCTGCTACCCGGTTGAATAGTGCGACGTATCTGATGTCCAAGCAGGATCCAGTGTGATAATTCAGTTTCCGTTCTCTACCGTTTTTTATGCTGTATCTGTATGTGTACATTCGCCGTAAACTTCGCAACGAAATATTTACTTGCCAATCGAATTGTACAACATTTTTTGAGTATGCCGTTAATTATGATTGAATACCATAAGCTAGATGCATCGACTGGGCATTTGTCAACATGACATTGAAATCTGGCGGCGCAGCTATCATTTTATTGTCATCGTCATTCCTTTTGCAGTAAGATTTTCCTTCTTTATTGACTTGTTGCATATTTATGCTATGCATCAGCATTGCCGATCAAAAGATTGTAAACCGTTCAGACGTTTTTTCTGTAAACTGGTTGGCTGCGTGGGAAGTATACTTATGCAAACCCGAAGAAATTGTAGCAACCAACAAAAATTTACCTGCAAAGCAACACCACTGCATGGTATGTACTGTATATACTACAAGCAGGCGGCCCGCCTTCGGCGAGCCCCAGCTTGCTGTACTGTTAAACAGTAAAATCTCTAGTTAATTACGGTGCGTGGTATATGTATCAACTGCAAATTGACTATGTATTAATTAATCATGTATTATGTAATGAGCATGTTTTAATTGATTTACTTCCGATCACGGCGATACTCTTAGCACCTCACAGCCAGACGGATTCCCGTCGCGGCTTCCGTTTTGTTTTTGTGGGCAACCTCATGCTACGCAAAACTTTTGTAAAAAACTTTACAGAAAACTTTCAGCTGAAGACTTTACAAATCAGGACCAATGTTTCGAAATCTACCGTCATACCATATACTGTTCCGAATTCTTTTTGACTTTCATTGACGCTACAGTTTTGAGCTTTCTATGTAGAACTACTGTACTTTGTAGAGCCAGTTTGTGAAAGGTAACTCGGCGCAGAGACGTTCGCTACGTTCTTACGTTTTCTTGCTTTGATTCGCTCGGTTGTAAAAATTTTAAAACTTGAAAAACCAGAAATACGTGCGACCGGCTTGCAAACAGAGTTACCGTCTTATCGGCTATCTGGAATGGCTGCAGCAGAAATAGGCGGTTCGGCGCATAACGGGCGGAAGAGTTGTTAAGCTCTTTATATACGAAATCCGGTGTTGCCGGGCGCTTGGACAAATTTAAACAGAAATCCGTTGTAAGCTTTCGTAAAAACGGTTTGAAAATAATTTCGGTCATTTGTAGTTAAAGAAATCGCTGAACCCATAGAAAACTTATGCATGAACTACTAATTTTTTGCGCGGCTCGTAAACTTCGCATTGGCGGCGGGCGCTTCGCGCCGCCGCCAAAGCTACACCAACCAGCTAAATAGAAATGATTGTACGGCGCCTTTTGTATCCAGACTGCTAAAATTGTCACAGGAGAAATCAAAATGAAATCCACAGAAGCGATACGTTTAAATCGAACAAATGTTTTCGGGTGTACGCTTTCTTCCGATAATTTAAAACAACGCTTTGTTGAATTATTATTATTTCAGACTACCACCCCAGTTTGTTGTTCGAAAATAAATTGTGAACTTTCACCGATGCCACAGTTGTGCGCTAGGTACAGAACACTTTCTGAATCCACTTTCTAACAGGTTACCCGGTGCAGAGTATACGCTTTCCAGTTTCTGGCTCGTGGTCCTATCAACATTTGTAAAAGCTTGGCCGTAAGGGCACCTGCACAAAAATACTGTCTGGCGAACCATTGGCGGAACACTCGTTACACCCATGTACGCGAAAAGGGCGTTCGAAGATTTTTGCAGAAAGTAAAACGCAGATCATCTGCAAGCTTTTGAAAGAAATAGTTTAAAAAATTCGTTACTACTTAGTCTTCACTTAGAAATACAAATCCGTGATTGTACTTCGAATACATTAGATTCGACAAACATGGGAGAATAAAATACGATCGCTGCAACGAATAAACAAATTCATTGGAAAAAACCGAAACCACAATTCTGTTGCGCTGATCTGAAAGACGAAAGTTGTCGTATGGTCAATTTCATATGAAAATGTTCTCTGCCTCGAAGTGCGGTAACCGCTTTGAATTTTGACAGGTCGCTGACTCGTTGAACATGTATTACACAATTTGAGTATATAACAAAACTGCGCGGTATGAAATAGCGTATTATAGCTTACAGATAGATATGTTTTAAATGATCCTTTTACCTTTAAATTTGATACACTAAATGAACTCGGAAAATTACGTAAGGATGCTGCTAACAATCAGTAATAAAACGATTCAACTGGCGTGTACAATTTTTTTGTCATATTACTGGGTTCCCCCAGCCGACGTGCGGTGAATCTGGTCAATCTGGTGGTATTCAATGACAAATATTACCTGTGGTCAGATTACAAATGATTAAACTTATATGTATAACGAGAACGCCCAAGCATCAGCCAGAAGCAGGACTTAATTCCCCCCTTTTATTACTTGCTTGAAACATTTTATAATCACTGTTCAGTGACTGCTGCATTTTTTTGAATGGAATTTCTGGCCTTCTACACAGTTTTCCGACGATGTTTTCCCATGAAGCACATAATATTTGACAAAATAAATCGCGCTATTTATTTATCGCCAAACGGCTGAACAAATGGATTTTAGATACCGCTTAAAAAGTATATTTAATTGTTTATGTATACGCTTTGGAATTACTATGCCATGGCGAAACCGTGAAAGTACAGCTTTCTGTAATCAAAACCAGCAGACTCGGGGAGATCTGCCTTTTCAGTCATGCGGCACTCGCACATGGCTGGCTGGACTGACATGGACATTTGCCCACTCTTCTCAGCTGACTTGTGACTATTAGCGCCTGCGTTCAGTAGTAAGGGTAATTCCAACAACAGTACAGAAGTTTGCTCCATTTCCAGTAATGGCTTGGATCAATGGAATTAAACCAGTCAGCCCATAGATTTTTCAAACCCATACCATTCGCTGAACACACAGCCCAGACCCACGGAAATGACCCACACCATGCTCTGGTTACCAATTTGGTTTTTTGCGAATTCTAAGGCGTCCGACCAATTCTTGTCGAAAATTTTTTCACGGTACTCCCCTTCACGAGATTTTCTTTCTAATGATACCTAAACGAAGACAATCCGATGGTCCGTTAAGTCCCCATTGATTGGTACGCGTTTCAGAATTTAGCTTTATATAGTGGGAGGATGTCCGGCCGGAAGTGCAGGCTACACGGTCACGGTACACGAAACCAATATGCAGTCCAGCAAGACCATACGATCGCACCGGCCATTTTCGATACGAATCGCATCAGTGCGGAGCTGTGTTTGGGAACAAGGTTAAGCATGACTTTTACACAAACCATCCCAAGGGACGTAATTAGCCCAGCGAGGGAGATTAGCTAGACCCGTGACGTCATAAGTGTAATCCGATATGCATTAGAGAAAGGTCATTTCTCAGGTAGAAATTTTTACTGTTCCATGTGATTTCAGTTCAGCCGGATCCATGATTGCGCCGCGTCTAGACGAAGCCAAGCAAAAAATTGTGTAAACCTTTATCGGATCTACGTCAATAAGCGAAAATTTTTAATACTGGTTTTCGTATGCGTAGGGGTCCACAAAGGTCAAAAACCAACGAAGTGTATTCCGAATGCGATGATAACTGAGCCTGAAAGTAACGAATCGATTTTTTAAATGTTGATGCAGCCTTTGTCTTGTTTGTTAATATTCCTTCTTAAATTTAGCTTTATATAGCGAACGCGTACGCCTCCACGGTGATTTGCGGGAAATTTAATTTGAAGAACACTCCCCAATAATGATACTACAGAAACGCTGGGGTACCGGCATTATCCGAAGCATTAATCTGGCGTGCGCACGATCACACTTATTATTAGAACAATCCACCTATTTATGGTAGATTATGCTGTTAACCTTGTTGGAAATTAATAAACACTGATTAGAAGGCGAACCAGAATGATAACCGCATTCAGCCCCAGTGAATGCACCGTTATGCACGGTACGTAATCTGGCGTCAGCTGTATCAGCAATCAGCGCATTACCGTTAGTGAGCATGCCGCCGCACATGCTATATGCTACGCATCTGCCTCGGTTGAGCTCCATTTTCAGACTGAGCCTGATATCAATAGACACAAACCAAACTCCTAGTCCCTCACTTGTGTAGTTTTAACTGCGTGTTTATGAGAAATAATCGTGTGAAGGACGAGGATTTGTTTGGTAAACAGTGTGGGCTGTTGATTCAAGTGGGCCGGATTGATTGCGCAATCTTACAAATTAGTACATACTGATATATCGACGTACGTGGAATTGATCGGGGGCAAGTGTTGGATGCGTGTTTCATCCCCCTTTTTTGGTGGGGATGGATTTTGATGTCATTCTCAAGGATATTGGAGAATTTGGTCGTTATCAGAAACTATTGTTCACATTTGTCATATTACCGGCCTGTTTGCCAGGAGGATTTCACGGGTTTTCTCAGGTAATCCAATAAGATTTATGGCTGTCATTAAAATTAACGGAGGTGTTATAATCGCACGAAATTACGGTACGCGCTCTGGCACCAGTACCACAACTAATTTCCGTTGTTGCGCTGTACCTGAGACGTATTATTATGTTTTCGACAGGCATTTAAGTTATTGCATATTAGTCAATTATCCCGAGTATCCTTTCTGTTCCCATGTATATTTTTAGTAAGAGATTCGACAGTGACAGAATGACCTACTGTCGTACAAATATTCAGTGGGCCTTTGTCGCTGAAATCTCCCACATTAAATATACAATTATACTGTAACAATCTTCCCAAATATTATGCGGTAATGTATGATAATTTGTAAAATGTAAGTGATATAATCATGTGCAGTACATATACCGTAGTAAATACGATCCAGCGTTTTCCAGGAGTCAAGGCACTACGTACAGGAGTCGTTAACGTTCCAGTGAAATTATATATCTGTAGTTGCAGCTATTGTGTTCTCTCTAATGTGTACTGCCAGGAACTTACTATATCTAAATCTATAATATACTATCTATATTCATATTGTAAGTCGTTGGTACTGCATGATATCGTTTGGAAACAATAACACGCACAGCGTGCAATCATTTTGTAAAATATTTAAAAAAATTATTGTGTGCTACTCTTTCCATAGTTAACAATTAGATAAGTATGTGGGTACGTATACGTCTAACTTGCAAGTGAACTATGAACATCAGATCTAGAGTATAATAAGCTTGGCATTCCTTCAGACCGGTACAAGAACCCTACTGTATTGCCTTACGTATCATGCAAAACGGTCTGGATCTATTAATATGAGCTCCAATTAGGTTACCCAATCCCCACATTTTGAAATATCTCACTATCGTTCTACATCTCGTAGCTGTTTTCCGTCGGCACACCCGACCACTCGTGCCACATCCCCATCAACCGCACTCAGCACAACCTCACATCCCACCACCTCCAGTCCTTCATTCCAAATAACGACAATGGGGAGCCCAGTAAATGCGAAATGTACGACCTGGACTACACCAACTCCACCCAGATCTTCACCTTTCGCGCTAACACCACCCCGACCATAAGCTGCCGGTATGGCTGGGATTATAACCAATCAGTCTACCACTCCACCGTCGTCACCGAGTGGAATCTGGTCTGCTCCAGGGACTTCTTCCCGACCCTGTCCCTGGAGATCCACACTCTGGGGACGCTGTTTGGCTCGCTGTTGTTCGGGTATCTGGGCGATCGGTTCGGACGGAAGCGGGCGTTTTACGTGGCCGCTGTACTGCAGTTGGTCAGCGGATTGTTGACCACGGCCGCGTCCAACTTTGTGATATTTTGCTGTATTCGCTTTCTCAACGGGCTGACCATTGTCCCGGTGTGGATCCTGCCGTTGATTATGGGGTTGGAGATGATCGGGCCGACGAAGCGGGCACCGGTCGGCGTGACAATGTCCGTGTTCTATACGCTCGGGGTGGTGGGGGTGGCGGCCGTGGCGTTTTTCATACGGAGCTGGATTCCGTTACAGTTGGCTGTGACGTTGCCGTTTTCGATGTTTGTGTTTTGGTGGTGGTTGTTGCCCGAGTCGCCGCGCTGGCTTATGTCACAGGGGAGGTTCGATGAGATGATGGGGATTGTCCGGAAAATCGCCAAGTGCAACGGTAAAAACTTTTGGTATTAGATTTTCTAGAAAAAGTTTATTGTTTGATAGTCGTGGGATTTGAAATGTTATGGAAATGACTGGACAGCTCCATTCTTTAGCTACGTAGGACAATTTCCAACAGAAACCTAGTTGTAAAACTGTGTCACGTATCCTGTACATGCGCACGTGTCTGATATTAATCCATAAATAATTATTGCAGATAAACATTGATTTCCCAAAGCCTGAATAACAGATTTCAGAAAACCAATTAATAAACATTTGTCCATAAGGACAGCAGCATGTTGTTTACCTTAGCTTATTTTTTCCGGAATATGCGACGACTTGCATGGTTACTTGCATGTACTGTTTTGTGGTGCAGTGTATAGCTATGCAAATTCGTGACTTTATATCAATCCAATCTGGTACTTTCAGGTGTGATACTGACCGACAAACAAGTCGATCGGTGGTACGAACGGTACAAACTCGCCCGGGAACAGGAAGAACACCATACGCGATACAGTCTCCTCGATCTCTTCCGAACACCTAACCTCCGCACCAAGACCATCGTGATCGTCTTCAACTCCTTCAGCAACTATGCCGTATACAACGGCCTCAACTTCTTCGTACCGCATCTCGGTGATGAGCATTTAAGTTTCCTATTGGGTGCCTTGGTGGAGCTGCCTTCCTACTTGATCCTGTACTTCACACTGAACCGCTTCGGCCGCCGGCTGATCCTCATGTCCACTATGGTGGCCGGCGGGGTTTTCAGTATCGTCGCGGCCGCTATGATGTCCACCGCCAACCAGACCGTTTTGGTCATCTTCTTCCTCCTGTCCAAATTCTGCATCACATGTTCCTTCTTTGTCACCGATCTGGTCGCCTCGGAGTTGTTCCCGACCGTTGTACGGGGCGCGGGGGCGTCCCTAACCCAGACGGTCTCCGCCATTGGCCTGTGTATCAGTCCGATCATCTCGCACTTGGCCCGACATTACATTTACGTGCCGTTGATCATCTTCGGGATGTTAGCGATTGTGGGGGGCGGGACCACGCTGATCCTCCCGGAGACAGCCAACACGGCGCTACCTGAAACGCTGGAGGAGGGGGAGGAGTTTGGGAAGGGGATGACCTGCATGGAGAGGATGTCCCTCGTTCCCAGGAAGAAACGGGTGGTGGGGGTGGAAAAGCAGGCGATTAGTCTGGCTGAAGGCAGAGTGCTGCTCAACGGGCATGGCTCAATTCGTGTAGACGATATGTCTGCCTAAGGTGACTGTAGTTATGGGTTATATGTTTATGATAGTTTATACCCGGAACTCGGTTGGTTGTTAGTTATTGTTCAGTAATCGACTTTTCCTGTTCCTTTGCACAGAATTTATTGATTTGCTCAGAGATTTGTAACTGTTTTTCAAAGGGACCTTTTTGTCGTCCACATTCAGATAATTCAGAGATGGCAGAAATAAAACTTATCCACAGAGTTCAGCTTTCATTTCATATCCTCGCAGCTGCTATTTTGTCTGCTTTATCTTTCCTGATTATAAATTTGTTTTTGTTTAATTTTTTGTCAATCATGAGCTACTGTATATGTACTTTCATCTTTCGCAGTCCACGTTCATATTTAATGTGTTTCAAAGTGAAGAACACAGATCGTATCATCTTACACCACAAATTTTTACATTGTTCCGAAATATAACCCAGTGAAAAAGGCAGGATTAGAGAAATCAGGCATCAAATGAATGAGCCAGGTAAAACTCAAAATAATGCAGAAAACTGAAAAGGCACGAAATCCAACATTCCATCTATCACCAAACTGTGCATATAAAAGGAAGATACTAAGTCAAGAAGAAATCGACATTCAAAAACTGTACAGAAAAAAAAGACATATCGCCATTCCCGGTGACTATGGTTCGGCAACACGGCTTTTCGGACGACCGCGTTGACGCTTGGACACGCCACCGAGGGAGCTGGGCGTTTCCGGATTGCTGTCCAGTGCCGATAAGGAGGCGGCGGGACTGGGCGGAATCTCACTGCTCTCCGCCTGGATCCCGTTGTGCGACTTGAAAATCTTCAATCTGATACTGCCCGGGTGGTCACGATGCGGTGCCGGACTGTCCGAGCCATTCTACATTGCAGGAAAATTAGGAAAATAACGTTGTAAATAACAGTAACGAAAATATCCATTAACTCGCTCGCCAGATACATTCTCAGATAAGCAGATAATACTGACCATAGTAATTTCCCATAAGTCAGAAAAGAATTTCATATCATAATTAAATAAAAGACAAATAAATTATTATTAACAAAAAGGCAATAATAATAAGATAAACCCAAAATACATTTCATAACAACTGAAAGACATCGATTTTCATCAAACTTCACTTTCAAACATGAAAATCTTGTAAATCTGACTGAGCATAATAAAATCCCACGTTCTGCAGTTACTAAACGTACTGCCAATCATTAAAAAATTAACGAAGATTTCGAAAGAAGCACCTTGTTCATCCATTCTATAGAATAATTCCAAAGAAATCAAAGTACAAATTGGCTGAGAAGTGAGACTGACTTACCCCTGAAAAAGCACCCGTAGCAGGAAGCGGAGTCTTATTCGTCAACAGCGTCCTCAGCCGATGTCCCGTCTCAATCACAGGCTTCTCGTGTTTCCCCACAGGAGTACTTTTGCACATTCTTGGCGGTGGCGCAGGAAGCAACATGAAATTCTTTCCACTACTGGGCATCTCCCGCTCCCCAGAAAATTTCATTTTCCTAACATCACTCACGCTCTTTTTCTTGAAAACGGCTTTCTCAACGCTTCCCGGAACCTCGCTACGTTTTTCCTCTCGAAGAGCCCTTTCAAACGAGAACGCATCATCACCCATCGTGACGGACTCCTCATCACTCTCGGGCTCCTTCTCCCGCACGGCATTCAGTCGCTGCCGCTGGAGATTCATCTGTTTCTTCCGTAAACGTCTAATCTTCTCAATTTCTCGTTTTTTCTTCTTGGATTCCATCTGTTTGGCGCGGGAGAGCCTCGTAGCACTGATGAACGACATGACCGAGGAGGCCGAGAAGATGCGATCCGCGTCCTTAATCTTTCGTCGATGATTACCACGGTCGTTCGGCGTGTAGTTTACCCCGGGGCTGGAGAGATCCCACCCGTGCACCACATTCCCCAACCCGAAATCCGTCGTCAGGTACTTCAGCTCCAGATCCCGGATGACTTTCTCCTTTCTCTTCAGTTCATACTTTAACGTTTGCTTGATCTCCGCCGCGTCCACCAAGCGACAGAAGGCTTCCTGTTGCTCCGGGGTGAAGGAGGAAAAGTTGGGAGGAAGGCAGGTGAGTTTGGTCCGGAGGTTCTCCAGGGTCGTGGGGTTGTTCCGTGTGGCGACGGCCTCCGCGAAAACCATTTCCTGGGACAGCGCGGAATGATGGGTGTCGATACCCTTGAGAAAATGAAAGTTGGTGGAGAGGAGTTTGGGATGATCCATCAAACAGGGCTGGGGAGCTTCGGTTTGTTTGGGTTTTACGGAATTGTCAACGAGCGGAATCAATGGGCCACGGCCGTCAGTCTGGACTGTATCGATATAGGATTCTACGGCAGGAATGTCGAAACCGATTGTCGCGATGGCATGTAGTTTTGCATGGGAATTGCGCTCTCCCATGCTGAAATGAGTTGGAAAAAAATCTGCCATCGTAACAATTATAGACGATCACAAGCAAATGGAAAAAGTCGTACTGCCAAACTTGTGCGCACACTCTTGTATCAGTTGTTCGCCAATATTGCGTGGTGCATGTGGTTGACCACCGCATCTCGAGGGGTATGCTTTGCGGTTCTGCGATACGTACTGCAGCCGCCCGGAACGCTTGGATTTTGCTTAATACCATAATATTATTTTATAATTACTCGGTGTGACGGTATATAATTATCATAATATTAACTTCCAGTATTAATACTTATGTTAGTATGCAAGTACTAGAAGTAGTGGTAATTTTTGTTAAATATTGAATTGTGCAATGTTGTTACACAATGACAAAATAAATCTGTTTATTTGCAATCAAACAAGTTAAAATACAATTTCAAATCCATGTACATATCCGCCTTGAACGGTTGAACCGGCAGTGCTGTCTGCAGGGTACGTATATACGAAATTGTACCTAGCCTGTCGTAATTAATTACGTAAAAATAGGATATTAATATTTAATAGTGCAACTTATAATTTATTACACTTCTACTCTATGCACGTGAAATTGTACATTATTTGCCGCAACAGCTGCAGTTCCGGAGACTTCGAACTTCGAAGTGTCCGGAATTTCAGTACTTAAGTACGTTGCGCCGGTTGCGGTAATGTGGTCAATATAAAAGAACAGTAGAAGCTACGAAACAAACTGACCTTTGACATTCGATGAAGGTAGAAAGTTCGCTTATAGCGTCCCAGCTGGGAAGTCAGCTTCCCGTATGTACGTACACAAGGAGGGTGTCACTGCATGATGTTGGTGCCAAAAAACGGGCAATGAACCCTCACCAATTGAGAATGCACTCGCACGCTTGCGCACTCTATTGTTCCAAACTGGATGCAGTGCACTGTTTCTCTCGTAGACTTCTATGTTGTGGGCCATTTCTGTAACTTTACTCCAGTGCTCTCAAAATGGACGCACTATAGCTCAAAAGATAGAGAAAAAAATTTGGTTGGTAGTCTCTACAACTATTTTGAGCTATTGGTAGGAAAGGAAGAAGTTATGGCCGTCTTTAGTTAACATAGAAGTCTACGAGGCCGTTGCACAGACCCCTCGTAGACTTCTGTGCTAACTGGAAACGTTCACAGCTCTTTTCTTTCGAACCAACAATTCAAAATAGTAGTTGTGACTACTAACCAAATTTTTTTATCTATCTTTTGAGCTATAGTGGGTCAGTAACAACGGCAATGTAATCAAGTTACAGAAATTGCCAATAGCATAGAAGTCTACGGGAGAAACAATCGATTGCATCCACTTTGCAAATCAGTTCCCTGTAGTCAGGGCATTACAGCGCCCTACTGCTCAATTGGTGAAGGCTCATTGATTATTATTCTGGTGGCGGATCGTGTCGAAGCCGTCCATCTGCAGCTTCTGTTCCGGGGCATCTCTAGATGGCGCACATCGTCACGCTACTACACGAATATGCGCCGTTCACCAGTTTGCATCTGCCCATTCTCGGTTTTGACTTTTGTGTCTTGACGATATATTTTTATTCTTTTTCCACGTCTTTCCGCGCTTTAATGACTAACGTCGCCTGAGGCATCAACCGTGAAGGTCGAAGATCGAAGCGGCGTGCAGATTTGATTGCACAATCGACAGTCAGGTTCCAGTTTGTGCAGGGGCAAGGACCGTCAGGTTGTGGATTATTTCAACGGGATGGTCGTCCTGGAGAGCTCACCCATGGTCTCCGACCAGGACCAACCGCAGCCCCAACTACCCGAATTTGTCACGGAAATCCGCAATCTGATCAGTCCACCGGAACCCCCTGCACCCACATCGGTCTTTTCATCCCTTGTGCCGTCCCACAAGGCACTGAAGGGGATCGTGGCTGGTGGGATAACGGGAGGCATTGAAATTGTAAGTATATCAGCCACCGTAAAATGATCAATTTATTGTCGGTACATATTAATTCCGACCGAACGGGTGACGTACATAATTCATGATAATTGTTTCCATTTTACTTTTGATAATTTTTGTTATTTATTTTTGTATTTTGTGTCATTAGCGAGATCATCAAATTATTTCACATTATTATTTTAAATTATTATAATTTCTGTTATTATTTCGGCGTTTACAGTTGGCGATAGTGCTGGTTGCATTGCAGCGGAAAATATTTGTGCTTGAATTTTTCAAATTTATAGCTTGTTTCTGCTGTTGTGTGCGTTTATGCATTAGAATCTTAGATGCAGCTGAATTCTTTTCTCTTCGTTAACGGGTGATGTTTTTTTCGTAGTGCATCACATTCCCCACAGAATATGTCAAGACACAACTGCAACTGGATGAACGCTCAACGAAACCCAAGTAAGTCGTTAAAACATTATTGTGTAACAAGTTCTTGGTCTAGCACAGAAAGACCACCGACAGAATACGAGAATCTTGTTGCTCTACAGTTGGTAGAAATCGATTTGTTCGATTTCTTGTCTTGGGATGCGATCGTCAAGATGAGCTATGCAAATTACGCACAAGTGTAGCCTACGGGGGTTGTCTTGCTCATGAATGAACATGGGCTCGTTTCCGGTTGACGTACATTTCGTATGCTGCTGCTCAATTTTTTTTATTGATTATATTTGTTAACTTAGTAAGCGCTTTTTATATTATTTTTTTCAGTTTTGCTGTATAGAAAGTGATTTTTTGGTTTTAAATTTTCTGATACGTATGAATCCTCTTCAAGATCATTAATTTTTCTGGGTTATTTTTACGTGTTTGGTTCTGTTAGAATAATTAGATTCTCCTTTCTTTTGGCTCACTCAGCAGCTTCGCTTTATGACGACTCTTAACAGATCCGTGAAACGTACCCTTTTCAATAAAAGTTTCCAGGAGGGAATCTTTAACGGGATATAGTTTTCTCAATTCATTTTGTGCAGTTTAATTCCGTTTAAAATATAATTTTCGTTTGAAATAAAATTTTCGTAATTTTTAAAAATTTTTGAAAGGTTTTAAAAGTTTTTTAAAAATTTATTTAATTATATTTAAAATATAAATTTTGCTCGTAACGTTTTGTTAATATGCTCGTGCTTTCATGCTCATTCATTGTAAAATAAATTGGACAAGTTTTTTGCTTTTTTTGTACCTTTCCACAGGCCGATTATCATGCACAACGCACGCATTTTTGTTTGCTAAAGCTAATTAAATCGATAAAATGTTCATGTTTCCTACAGGTATGCAGGCGTAGTGGACTGTGTGCGGCAGACGGTGAAGGGGCACGGTGTGGGCGGGCTGTACCGTGGGTTGAGTGTGCTGGTCTACGGGTCCATTCCCAAGTCGGCCGTCCGCTTCGGTGCCTTCGAGGAGTTCAAGAAGCGCAATGTGGACGCCAAGGGCAACCTCAGTCCGGGTAAGCGCCTCCTGTGCGGCATGGGCGCCGGCATCTGTGAGGCCATCTTCGCCGTCACCCCCATGGAGACCGTCAAAGTCAAGTTCATCCATGACCAAAATCAGCCGGTGCCCCGGTACAAGGGCTTCTTTCACGGTGTCCGCACCATCGTTCGCGAACAGGGTAAGACTCCAGGTTAAGATCTTTCCACCGGTTATCAGTACATTCGTTCCTCTCGGCGTTTCGTGACATCTTGAGTGGTTACTTTTACTATGTAGAGTGAATTTTATTCAGTACATATACCACTATTTAGTGCCATAAACATTATTGCCTTAGCGTTTTTTTCACTTGAAATTTGTTTGTAAACCGTTTTGGGAAATAGAAGTATCTATGCTGATTTTCTTATGACGTGGTTCTTTTATTCGATCCCTTGTTTAGTTGGCTCTTTCGTTTCTTTATTTTTGCCGATAGCGCGATGTTTTATCATTTACAAGTTTGTAGTTATCCTTGATTTTCAAAACGTATGGAGAATGAGAGTGCGAATAAGTACTTTGCTTATCTTATGTTGACTATGTTGACGAAATATTTTTGGACCTGGAATGCATTGGCTTGTGTGCGGCCTTCATGCCTTTGTGCAGTAGCTGGCAGTTTTCTTGAGTTTTGTTGACTGTATGTAAGATTAGTAGATTAAGACTAGTAAATTTTAAAGCAGTTTCCATGTCCGGTAATCGACCGAATAAGCAGTCTGTTTAGCTCTATATTTTCTTCTGAAAAGTCCCGTCGAAGAAGAGCAACAGCTTTTTAACGGTCTAATGATATCAGAGACAGTAGAGTTGTATTCGGGGTAACAGTACATTCTGCGTCGTTGTGGAAGATCATCATTAATTCAACAACGTGACAGTGCCCCTTTTCTTCAGGTATCAAAGGCACCTACCAGGGCGTGACAGCGACCATTCTGAAGCAGGGCAGTAACCAGGCCATCCGGTTCTATGTGGTGGA
>JAQGAU010001209.1:0-20596 GCA_034698045.1 Paramacrobiotus richtersi | reverse complement strand
GATAACGGCGCTAGAGCCGATAACGGTTTCGGGCCGTTACTTTCCGCTTCACATTCGTGAAGGTCTGAAAAGGGCTAGTATATCGCTACCCTCGTACTATCTCCATTAGTACCGTTTAGTAATGGTCGAAGCTCTAATGGAAGAAACTCATATGCACACTCATACCACTCACAACTCAGCTGAATGCGGCGAAGTGCGAGATGTTCGTGATAGGCGGATCCAATGATCAGCGCGTCGAAATTGTGAACAGGCTGCACTCAACTGCACCACGTGCCGTTTGTTTGGTAGCCTAAAACGGTAACACTTTTAGGGCTACCTTAACCGACGAAGCGATGTCTGTGTGTCTAGAGGAGAAAGCCGCCTTGGTACAGCTTGTTTTAGGCCAACTGATGCAATGCACACCTCGCTTATTGCTTCCTGCGCCATTACCTTGCCATCCCGCAGCAGAAGATAGGCAGTGAGTATGTGGTCACAGGGAATTAATCGTTTGCGCCTAATTTTGAACAGGACAATAACCCCTTGCGCCTAGTTTTGAACAGGGTAGTAACCCCTTGCGCCTAATTTCGATCGGTTTCGGTCCACGGTCTTTTTAACCGAACCGAGAACCCGAACCGGTAATGTATCCCCTTTCTTTGATTAATTTTTCCCCTCCCATTTTTTTGATTCTTTATTTTTTTCCAGTGCCAAAACAATCAAACAAACAGTAAACAAATGCTAGCAATGAGACAATCAGAATTAAGTATTAGCCAGAAGCAGAGGGTAGTATGGTAAAGAGTAAAGTACACAGAAAAAATGAACAGCTCATCAGCACATAAATGCGAATAACGTATTGGAAACGGGTGTACGACATATTGGGCAAGGTGGTTTTGCATAGCCTACACGCAACTTATCAGAGCATTCACTACAGCAGGCGAAATGACCGCAAAGACGGAACATGACTTCCGATTCCTTCTCTAAGCAGACCTTGCAGCGTAGCTTTTCAGTATCAATGGTAAGATCTGACTTGCTTCCTCTCGACTGCACAGCTTTGACGGCTTCTTCCAGATCCACAACACTTTCAAAGCGGGGATTGTAGCTTTTTCGACGTTCGCGAATTGCTGTGGTGATGTGGATGTAGTAAAATCCTTTCTTTATTACCTGAGCTATCATATCCGCTTCGAGTTCATCAGCATATGTTTCGGCTACTTGTTCGATGAAGGCTCCATCCTTTTTTCCGATGAGGAAAGTGCATTCTGGGGACCACTTTGCATGCTAAGTCCATGGTTCATCCTCAGGGTCCCAGTACATTATGTGTGTGGCACAACAGAAACACAGAACGCTATCGTCCTCGCCTGTGTAAAAAAGTCCGGCTTCGGCCATCACCCTCGGATGTTGTGGTTTTGTACTGGGCCAATCAGAAAAGCTTGCAAATCGCTTCTCGTATTGATCCATGTTGGGATAGCGAAAATTACCTTTTCTCTCTGGTTGGCTTGTACCACAGACATCTTTACCAGCGTTACGACACACCGTGGAGTGGTAAGGATCGCTACACTGGATCACTGGGCAAGAAGTGGAACTTGTGTTATGCTCTTGAATTAGACATCCATGACAGTGCCAATCCTCCATAAGTCTTCAGAAGGTTTATGCTATTGTGCATGAAGCGACCTGGAACATTCTGCAGATCCATAGTTTGGTAGCTGAATCGTACTCAAAAAGAAATCCGAATTATATTAACGTGCGGGGGAATGACTGTGCTAGCACAAACCCGTCTTCGCAACGCCACGCTTTTTGTGCTTCGAAAACTGTCAAACTGAAACACTTCCCGTTTGTTTTATCCTGTGTCAATCTTGCCCCACGATGGACCAAAAGAAAGCGAAAAATTTGCTGAGAATTATGATGCCAGGTAAGTGCTGATTCAGGAAAGTTGAAGGAAGTACGGCGCCGTTGTAGTTAACATGGATCGTTACGGCAGGAGCCAGAACCGTTGACAATTGCTTATTAATGCCGACAGAAAGCGGGGTTTCTAACTGATTTTCACCAGATTTTATGAAGTCATCTTTCACAACAGCCTAGTAGTCATCCGGATGACCACAGAATATATCGCGCCCTAGAAAACTGACCACAGCCAGTGCTTTAAGAGTTAAAAACTCTTTCCTGCCAATTTTTTTAGAAAATGGACCTTTTTGTTGTGAAAAATGGATCATGCCCGCTGATGTAAAATTTGCTTCATGCTGCCCTCGCTGACCTATGGTCAGAAAAGTTACCGAAAAAAATAGTTTTCCAATCAGATTATTTGGTCGGTAAATGCCGGTTTTAGCTCAGAATTCGCACTCCTTCTGGTACCGGGCGGTGGTGGGTTAAGCGTATGTACGTCCAGACTTTAATGATTTACAAATCATAAAACCCATTGCTTCATAGTAAAGTGCCTACCATATTCAGATTTAACTTGGCCAGACGGTTGATTTGTTAGACGGTTTAATACATTACCCATCGTTTGGAAGCGAAGTTCGAAAGCATAAATGACAAAGCGTGTAAATTTATTGGTATGAATGTTATCTGCAGTTTCGATGTGATGCTGTCTTACAACATGACGCTTGCGTCAGTTACGTGTTATTTTAACACTTTAATATTATTATTGATCCCACCGGACAGTTTTCAACGTGGTGATGGTTTCCGACATTGCCGGAATATCAGTATAAAGGTCATTAAGCTCTTACTCGATGCATCTGCAACAAGTGGTTTCAAATGATTATAAAGTACAAACACTTCGATTTGTATACATTACATACGATATAACCAATCGGTACCACTCGGCAGTGGTAAACGGTAAACTTAGAACGGATCGGACGATTTAGACAAAGCTCAAGGCTGCATCAGCTGCCTGTGTAACATAGCAACCAGCCAATCTGCCAAGATTTGTGTAATCGAAAATGGATAGAACAGTGTGGACAAATAATTGCACAGCCCCATCAATTTCAAACAAAGTTGGCAATAAACTTTCCAAATATGCAGTTATTAATAAAAGTAGCATGGTCCACATTTCTAGTGTTATACAACAGTTATGTTACCTGGGTGTGTAACTCGCTTGAAACAACAATGCCCCCACTTTATTATTCGGGCGGTTTTCCAGGCGCGTTTCGTACGAAGGATATTTTGCTGAACCAAACCAATCAAAAAATAGTACTGCGGTTCAACAATTTCACATTGTTTTATCAAGACATGCGTGTGACTTTAAAGCGTAATATGCTTGTGTTTCACATTGATGCAGGTGGAGAAGCTGTACAGGTGATTAAGGTTACCGCTGTTCAGGTGAAGTTCTGATGGTTGCTAAAATCAGTTTTGGTTTGTAATTGCAGGCCCGTTTGACAATTTCTAGCTTACCCCAAAGTAGAGCCGGGGATACGCCAAGACCAAGCTGCATCAGCGATTATCTGGCGCTGTGGGATAGCAACTGTAAAGGCAGCCTCATACTCAGAGTTACGAGCTAAAAAGCACGCTACCACGCGGGACTATGATAAGAAAGCCTCTCGAGCAGTTCGCGACAACGCGAGCGAATCTTTTCAAAACGATCACTTGGAACACATGCTCCCGAGTGGTCGCTTAGAGCATCTCTTTCTCTTGGAGGCATGCTCGCGTGGTCGCGAGTCGTACGCTGTTGTGAATGGTCACGTTGCTCGTGCTTCCGAGGTTCCCTCAAGTATGGGGCTGCCTTAAGAATTTAATGTAGATACTCTCACCGAAAAATCCGATATTTAACCGACACAGTTCCAGACTCAACCTTGGCGGAACTGATAAAGCGCGTTTGCGAGCAGCAGTCGGTTGATGCACTTTCATACAGTGATGCTTTGGTAAGCAAAACGGGCCGTCGTTCCCGGGTATACGCAAGATAGTCAGCTTTTGTTTTCTTCATTCAGCATTTGTATCTTTTGCTACATAGTCAGCTCTAATAACTCCATTTTAAGTTGGTTAATGACCTCGCGCGGCGTAAAGGAATTTCTAAGCGGAAAGTTGGTTTCAGCTTGATATTTTGAATATTTTCTGACCAGTTCGCGCAAGAACCTCCTGGCCTTTTGTCTGGCACTTATAACAATTTTTTGTTGGATGATTGGGTTCTTCCGTGTCGCGTTTTAGCTATGGCTCTGTATTTAGGCTATACAGTAGTACGTCACAGTGGGCCACTGTGAGCTTCACTCTTCAAGTCAAAGCCGCTGGCACTATTTGTACTTTGCAGTATGGAATCAACAGCATAACATAAATGTTGCCATATACAGTAGTAAACATAATGATAAGTGATGCAATTGTTAGGTCGCGCTAGCGCGTTGGAGACATGATTTGAAATTAAGAGTTTTGATGTGGCACTGTTTTGGAAGTGCACTGCTTACTATTTCAGCCTACTGATTTGCAATAATGCGGTAAAAAGATAGCAAAAATCTGCAGCATGCTGTCTTCGCTGCTCATTTTTTTTATCACATGTGCAAAAGCAGTCGATCTCTGGAAAAGTGAAAACTATTTTGGTTGCACAAATTGCTGCTGCTATACGTATTTCGGATATGTTTTCCGGATGCGTATGTAGTTCTCGCCACTTATACAGTCACGTTCAAGAACATAGATGACTAAAGAGTTTCAAAAACATACACTCGCCCAAATTTCAGTATTTCCGAATTGGAGCGTTTTAAGGTGATGTACTGTATGTAACAAATGTGACGCTAAAGTGCCACCCTGTGTCTTACCGGAAAACCGCAAACATTGGTTTGAATTCTAAAACGTAGTTCAGGTCTATGACGTTTAATATGAACATTATAGCGTAAAAAATGATCTTCCTGTATGCCGTACATTTATTGATACGTGCTTACCTGTTCTCTCTACTTCCATAACTTTATCTCGATAGCCGCTCTCACATGCAATTAGCATGGCCGCTTACCGGCCTTGCCAGATCGGAGAATGTTCCGCATTTCATTATTCGAGCGAGCTAGCTGACGAACTGCTTCCTCTTTCTTACGAACGATTTCCCATTGAATGTTGGACAAACTGATAATCGTGGCCTTCGTGTGTGTTCTCCTGATAAGCCACGTAACCTTGTGATACCACCGTAACGGCCGACAGCATCCTGGTGCGCTTAACAGCAACCCAGTTTGAGAGGATCTCAATCCTTGATGTAATATCCATATGTCAGACTTGAGACGCAGCTCGCTGTCGGCTAACTATAGGACATTGAATCTGAAGCTTTGTAATTCTGGCAATAACGTTGATTACTCTATTAACAATAAATCCGGTAATTCTTTCTGTGATGTATTCTCGGCTTAAAGTTGAATGTGGAATCTGGAATTTAACCCACACGTCCATTAAATTTTATACCTCTTAATGACTGTAATAATATGCATACACGCCACCTGTAATCAGTGTTGCCAAAAATTAAAAACTAGATAAAAAATTTCGAATCTGGAATTTCCCAAAACTCTCCGTACTGCGCACCCTTGGCCAAGTCTTTAGACCTGGAGTGACTAGATTCTAATAGACTGGAAGATACAAATGTAGTTCAAAACGGCGGAATCCGAGACACAGAAATGTATGAAGCTAGAGAAAATACGAATAAACGCCACAACCCATTCATATCCGAGATGTTACGTATTCTGGTATATTCAGTTGCCAAAGGGTGTATTTTGAAGTTCATAGCTTCTTGGGTATTCAAAATAGAACAGGCCTGGGATGGACGGTTACTACTATTTTAAGAAATTAAACGCTTAAAGCTGATAGAATATTTATTTGTTCTCGAAAATTACATTTACGGTACAGAGTGAGCATTCAGCGACTCCGAAACTCCTTATGTGATACTCGCTGTTACTCCAACATATTTTGTAACACACTGTCTCAAAATTTTATGATTGTTGTGTTGTTTTCTAGCGCTGAATCTTTGACCGTCTGTTCCAGGTTTGGTATAGTAGTTTGTCCAATTTTGGGTCAAGGCCCAAAAGAAACTCACTGTCAGTAATACGTGCAAAATGATAACAATGCTAGTGAGTTACAGAAGTGTACTGAAGTTTGGCTTCTGTTACTAATCGAAATCCAGATGTTCTGCCCTAGGCAAGATATTATGGCACCCGGTCCACAGCACTGCTGGTTTACCCAGTAGGAGGACTCACAATAATTGACAACACAGTACCTACACTTACTGGTTGAAAAAACAATATTTAAATAATAATAAGAAGAATGTAGTTCATTAAATATTCCGCTCGCAACAGTCCATCTGCTACATTTATACATATAGCGAATGTTTTTCCAAACTCGTTTGACAGATGGTTTATCGCTTCTTACAGCTTGTGCAAATTCGTATGGACAAAGTGAAACCAACTGCAACAGATTCGTGGACGCTGGAGTTGATACGTAAGTCGCCCAACAGTTGCGCACTGTCCCAAAAGGCTGGACCCGAGCGGTTCGGTGGTGTCGCGATAATTCCGGCGTGGCCAAGCTAGCTGTGCATTTGGGTGGTTCTTTTATCTCAATACTTCGTCGTTAGATCACTTTTTCCTCCCGTTTATAATGCCCATACCTAGCCTTAAAGGAAACCTTGTGATAGTCAACACAACACATTCTGCACAATTAATAATCCGAGTGTTTATTGTTGTTTCAAAGTATTTGTTCCGAAGCTGCAGAACAATAGGTAGAGTTTTTCACACAGGCTTCCGTTCTTATATACACACTGTTGGAACAGACTCACATGTACTTTGATTGGCAAAAGTCTTCCGTCTGGTCCTACTACGGATATACAGTAATCTGTGGAAAAACTAGTGACATGGTTTTGAGTGTCATTTTATCTCATATTACTGCTATTAGTACCTGCTGTTCTTTATGTTTCTTGTCACGTAGTATATTTTAGTTTCTTTTACGAGGCTCATAGGGGTTTAAGTCATTGTAAACAGTATGCAGTAAAAGTCCGACTTCGCAAAATAAAGCGTAGGGATAGTATGACTTTCTCTGACTAATAAATGCAAATCCTGCAAAGACAAAACTGTCAAAGGCGATGTAGCAAATTTACATCTGGTCCGTGCATGCCGGGCACAGATAAACCATGTCTTTCATTATACTCATGCCAATAACTTTCGGAGCGGTGTTCCGCACCAACACCGTCCATACTTCGTAGTAAACCTTTGTTATGTAATTAAGGTGTACCATGTGGAAAGCTGCACCTTCGCTGCCCATCCGACCAGAGGAAATGCGTCGCCCTGGAGAAGATCTGCGACGGTTAGTAAGGGCTGGCATCATATTTTCACTGATCAAGTTTTGGTACATGGTAACGTGTCTTTTAAATTTGAATATACGGGTTTTAGCACGGCGATACTCGGTTCGTAATACGGGGTAGGGCCTTTCCCGGCAGAAATGCCTCCTCTCTAGTCTTTAGGACGCGTTCTATTTGCTAGCAAAAAACACTGGGGGCTAACAATACTGTACGAACACATGCGTACTGTTGACAATAATTGATAAATGGTTTATCCACAAAGGAACCACTACTGCCGGACCGGAGGGAACGATTTCAAAACCATGGCTGTAACTACAGAGCTTTAACCATGACTTAGACCATAACTACAGAGTCATATTTATAAGTCTAACCACACTCGGCATACATGCATGTGTAGTGTTTATAGTTTTATTTGTGCGTCTAAAAAGAGCGTCCCTCGCTATGGTATTGATTTACTGGATTCTCCCCTTGACTGTGACTGAGTACAGGCTTTGGCCAATGCCAGTTTAAAATATGGTGCAGTTGCACTGGATAAGCCGGTAAGGTATAACAAGCTTGAGTATAAAATTATGTTCATCCGCAATAAGGCCCTACCATACCGTACCGCCAGCGAGTTATGATTGCGATGAAATATGCTTTTGTTGTAAGAGAACGTGTCCCAGTGAGCAAAGCGATCGAATTTACTTCCTGAGTGCATCGCAGTATTGTGATGCTGTATTCTAACGGCACTTTTTACATTCAGGAAAATTAGATTGTCCTCAAGGCGAAGACGAGATCTGCACTACTGACTGCGGAAAACCAAGGATTCCGATTGAAGAAACCCAAAACCATTTAAGAATCATCGGTGGTATTCAAGTATGGACATCCAGAACTCTCAGAACTCTTCAGGCGGTCGGGCCACAAAAAGCAATGTGATTTAGGTTTCGCCATACAGCTGGCCTTGGTATGTTTTGGTTGGAACGAAATCCGGCAAACTGTGTGGAGGATCAGTGGTATAACAGTTATCCCGTAACTTTATGCACGGAATTAATCCGACTATACAATATTAACGAGACATCTACGGATAGTACCTGCGACACTGGCATTGATAATATCTCAGACCGAATTTAGATTGGACCACGATGGGTGCTGACAGCAGAACACTGCGTGATCGATGACAAAAGCCAAGCAATTTTTGCGTAAGTTTATCGGTGTCCTATCTATACGTGCTCTGATTATTCAGTGCAGCTGGAATTACTACATAACGGTAAAAGTAATTTTTGAACAACGGAATCAATTTCTAGTTTGGTTTGACACATAATACAGCAGACAGTTCCAGTTATTGTGTTTGCTGGTCAACAGGCTACTTTTCTTGTCGTATTTGTCAAGCGTTTAACTAACGCAAAAGAAGTAAAAACAAACTGTAATCTGCGTGTTTAATATTGCTGCATCAACAGTAATTATACCTGGCAGTAATTCCTGGGGCAAATGTTCAGGTGGTCAGAAGTGCATTTCGTTTCCCCGCACCGGCACATTCTGCGTCATATATCGCTATAGTAAACGAAGCCGGTGACAGAGACCGCCAGCACATTCATGCCAGGCATGACAGTCATGCCAGGCGTCGCAGATCCGAACACCACAGATTTTTTGGGCGCGTTTTTTCGACATTGTATTCCTATTATTCTACCGTATTGCGTCAGTATGCGACAGGCATTCCGTTTTCTGATGCTGTGTTCCTCATGTTCTGCCGAGTGCGCCAGTCCTCTCACAGTATCCCGTTTGTATTTTCTTAGTTTATGTTCTTACACGGCAGTCTGTAGAATACACGCGGAATACCAGCGAAATACGGGCGGGATACGGACAGAATACGGAGAATACGCACAGATGCCACTGTCCCGCGGCATTTGTCAATAACTGATTGTGGTTTGCCTTCCGTATTCTCCGTATTCTGTCCGTATTCCCCTTGTATTCCTACCGTATTCCGTTCGTATTCCGCGGTGTTCTGCAAGTTGTTCGGGTATAATGTGCGTTTCTCCGTATTCAGCTTGTATTGTGTCGGTATTCTCGTTGTGTTCTGTTATTTATTTACTTAGTTTTTTTTATTTGACTTAATGTACTGTAGAACACGTATGGAATACAAGCAAAATACGGAAGAATACTAAGGAATACGTACGGGACACCGAAGTCCCTTAGAAAACCACTGAAGAATACAAGCGAGTACATAGAGAATACGGGCGAAGTACGGGAGAATACGTACAGAATACCAAACGTGCATAGCATAATACCGAAGAATACAATCCGAATACTGAGAGAATACCTGTGGAATACGCGGGAATACGCGGGAATACGAGGAATACAGAGCCCAAAATAACGTGTCCAGAAAAGTTGTGGTGTACGGATCCAGCCACATTATCTACTTCCTTTTACAAGTTTCTGATCCATCCCGTCAGTGACGGTACAGAACGTGCGCACTGCGCAACATGCTTAACGCGCTCTCTGCAACTTCGCACGCTCTTTCCACCAGCGCAGTGCGCTTGCCTGTTTCGTTCTGCACAGGCGCAAAGTTCTTTCTGCAAAGTGTCCCAAAAACGCTCTTTTGTGCAGAAAGTCTTTCTGCAAAGCGTGCCAGGCTGAGATGGGGCAAGTATTTGTACATTCGCGACACTGCTGCGTGTTTATTTATTTGCGCTTCTGAGAGAGGGGCGAAAGGAACCTTACCGACCTGGTCTATTCGGCACACTGTATTTAACATTGTTTGCAAAGTTTCACGCGTGAAACTAGGTTTTAAAACCAGTTAGTGTGTATTGTCATAATTCATACGTATCGGCAAAACGAAAGCTGCTGCATATCTAAAAACGTCACCCCAAACTGCGGAGTTATTTTCAGAAGCCAGAATATTGATATTATTATCGTGCCGAACAATCCGTTTCTGTGCGCAATGCCCGTTTATTGCCCAAGAGCAGCACAAATTGTATGTCCGTTCTACGCGCGAGATAATTTCCCGTTCGCGCGAGAGATCTCGCGCGTTGTGAAAAGTAATCAAATAGCTACGCGCGGGAGATCTCGCGCGTTGTGGTACGTAATAAAATAACTGCGCGGGAGAGCTACGGAACTAAACAAAAACTAAGAAAAAGCTAAAAATATAAACTAAAAAGCTAAGAAACCAGGATGCTAAAAAAGGAACCCAAACTGGATGAACTAAGAAGCTTGAAAACGAAGATTGGAAACTCATAACTAAACCAAGAAGAGAAACTAAGAAGAAACTTACAAACTAAACTAAGAATTAAACCGAGTAAAAAACTAAGAAATTAAGCTAAAAAAACAAAGGAAATGAACTAAGAACTAAACAAAAAGAGAAACAAAGAAATTAAGCTAAAGAAATACTACTAACTAAGAAAGTAAAGCTTAAAAAGTAAGAAGATAAACCAGAAAGATTAAAATTTTAAACAGAGAAGCAAAACCAGGAAACTAACATGAAAGAAGTAGGAAAGTCTAATAGGAAGCTGCCCGAAGATGCAAAACTACAGACCCCGCGCGTAGCCAAATCGCGACATTGTTGCTTCGCGCGAGAAATTTCTCGCGCGCAGCCACTTCGAAAATGTTAGACATTTTACCTTCTCGAACAATAATTTAGCATTTCATCCAAACTTCTTGAAACGTTCATCTGAAGTAGTCATATCTCTAGATTCGTATATTTTTACGTCTCGGGTTTCGCGGTTTTGAACTGCATTTTTATTTTTCAGGTTATTACAGTCTAGTCAATTCAGATCCAAAGCCTGGTCAAGGGTGTGCAGTACGAAATTGTTGTGTCAAAATTTGGATTTTAACGTTTTATGGATTTTCAATTTTTTGAAACAAGTGTAATTACAGCTGGCCTATATGTAGTAATTCGCTTACTATTCGGCCTAGCCATAGGCCACAAAAACATTAAGTGCTACTGAACCGGCTGTGATTTTCATACAAGCGAAACAAGGAAGCTGTGTGCAGCACGGAGCTGCACGCTGTGAATCTGATGTTTTAATAACGAGGGCAGCGTTCATTCACGAAATTTAGTTCTGCATGAATTGTATATTTGTAACTAACAGTGCACTCTGAAACAATCGTGACTTGGAGTAACAAAGTGTACAACGTCAGATGGCTTATTAGGAATTAAAGTTTACCATTGTTAGTTCAGGATCACCATTCGGGCGTATGCCCATGGTAACTCTATGTTCCGATAATTGTTACTGCACTATTTTGTATTTTGCTGCTTCTTCAGCCGGCATTTGCACTTCAATGATTTTGCACAGGATTTGTGAAGTAATTCCACAAACTTGGCAAAATGTTTGCAATTCGCGAAATGTTAAACCTCCGCGCTTCTTTAAGTATTCCCTTTCAGGCGCCCGTAGCGTCGTATATTGTTTGAATACATGTAATTGGCGCTGTTCTTTTCGGTTTACAACTATTTTTTTTAATTGATTTTCCGGAAAAATATTGAGCACTTTCTGTTTGTAGTATTCTTATTTTAATTTCTGTTTGTGAAATTGAAACTTTTTGCAGTATTTGGTTGTAGAAACTGGAAACCGCAGAGCATGGTTCTGAAAAGAAAAGGGATGAGGGGTGGAGCAAAATATGTTCGCTGAAACGTAGTGTACATAGGCGGCGGCTATTCCTTGCGCACAGCGGCTATTCCTTGCGCACAGCGGCTCATCTGATTGTCACAGATTCGGGGGTAATTTCAATCGATTTTAATTGTGCGAATACGACTGCAAATTATATGCGCACTCGCAAACATTTGTTACCGTGGCACTTCGGGTGAAGCGCACCATTAAGGTCATGTTCTACCCGTTGCCATAACTACTTGTGATCTCGACTTATTTTTCCACGTGTAACTTTTTATAAAGCTGCACTATTATTTCATCGAGCATCTGGTAGCAGCTAGGTTCATCGGAGTGAGGCTTTCCAGCCCGCAACCCACCAAGGATACACTGAGCAGCCATAGGAAACTCGGTAGTACCATTGTATGTTCGTAGCTTCCTTTGATGGCGGGCATAGTAAAGCGAACTAATACAGTTCAGCACATGAAGGTAACGTTTTTCCTTTACGCGCATGTACATACGTATATAATGTACATACTGCAGTTAAATTGTACGAGTACTGTGTGCACGAAATTTCAGGCCCTACAATGTTAGTTTCAGCTGAAAGAAACAAAAGTCATAATTAAATGTTCAGGGACTTACGGGTCAATCTCACCAACGAAAATGCCAAGAAACCGGAAAAGAACAGACATATTACAACGTTCGTAGTTCTACAAATGAAAAAAAGGCGAAACAAGAATGCGCAAACAAAATTTACCATTGTAATAATATGCCATGATAAATTTTGTAAACAATTTTATAAAAGCAATATCGTGATCTGTTTACGATAAGTGTGCTTTATAGAAACTGTTACCTCAATCTTTTCTTTATAATTTACATCTTATTAACTATCGCAGCAATATCAATACACCGCCAGTACCAGCCTCATATTATCATAAATCTAAAATCTATAATTCACACATTTCTGGAACTTTAAAAAATTTCAAATACAAATCGCGCAACCCAACATTTGTATGATCGTTGGACCTCACACAACGATCGTTTCATAGCGCTTTGGACCGCAAGAACGTTTCTGAAAATATTTCTACAAATTCAAAGTTTTCGAAGTTATGGCTTCGATACCTTTGGCACGAAATCGTTTTTCAAGAAGTACTCCCGCGGTGAGAACTAATGGATATCCAGCCCGTGAGCGACCTCGGTCCAGTTGGAACAGCGGTGTCGCTGTTGTTAGTTTTTACGCATCAGTATCGCTGACAAGTAGGAGACCCGATGGGCATATTCGCAAAAATAGGAGACTAAACCCAGTATGTTGTGCCAAATTTGCTGATTACATGGTATTTGTTCCAAAGGAGTCGATGAACGGTGAATAATTATGAATTTTTGACGTTATGAACTGTTAACATGCCGGGATATTAGACTTGACTGATATGACTCATCAGCTAGGCGTGTCATCTCATTGGCAGCTATGTTGACAATTATTAGCTTCAAAAATTTATAATAATATTATTATTCACGGTTCATAGCCTTCTCTTGCAAAAAAATATCGTATATTCAGCAAATTTAGCACAGCATAACGGGTTGAGACGTTGAGTCTCCTGCTTTTGCGAATATGCCCCCTCAAGCCTCTTACTTGTGAGTACGGACGCATTGATACTGCTGTAGAACGCATCTGATGGAGTAGGCCGACTACGAATTCTGGAACAACCATTAATTTGCTTCACCACAAACCACAAATTCTGGAACCGGGTTTGCTGCGCCCTCTCGATCAGTTCCATGTTTTGTTAACCAGTTGTAACCGAGAAAACCGTACTTCTGTACGACGGGGAAAGTCAGCTGGAATATTCTCGGCCACAACCGCTAAAACCCAAAAGAGTCGAGATTTCGCCCGACGAAGTTTTTCCCGCCTAGAATTTTCGGAATCCCAGGCTGTTCTCGGGCTGGAAGTCTCACCACCATGCTTACCCCATAGTTTCCTGCAACCCGGACAATATTTCGCAGTTGTGTTGAAGGCTAGCACGTTTCCACTGTGTGTTTGGCATGCCAGACACTTTCCTCCACAATGTGCAAAAGATTATTCGCAAAACAGCCAGGCTTCCAAAATTCACAGGGAGATCATGTCCGGCTTACCGGACACCATGGAGAATAGTGCCCGGGATATGGAACACTGCGAAAAATAGCGCCCAGCCTGCTGAACGCTCGGAACAAAAGTACTCGGAAAACATCCCGAAGAATAGTGTCCGGGTTGTAGAATGCTATGGTCAGCAGTGTCCGGCTGGTAAAACATGCTGGCGAACTCTGCCCGGGTTGGCTGACATCCTGGGGAATAGTTTCCCAGTTAGGATGAACGCCTGAGGATAGTCTGGCAGTCCAAAAATTCTGGGTGGACAAAAATTACGCTGTGGGGAGTTTCGATCCTCCGGACGGTTTTAGCGGTCGCAAGGGGGAAATGTCCGGCGGACGGTTTCAGCGGCTGCAGGCGATAACGTTGCTAAAACCAACAAACACCTACCCCAAGCTCTGCAAAGTCGCATCACACGTTAGAAATGCTTGAGGCGTTCTTGCAGAGATCTTATTCCACGAACTCGCAAAAATAATTTTTTGTGCTCTTGCAGGCCGCACGAAGTAGAAGTTACAGTGATGCAGCAGAAATGTGGAGAATCCCTTAGAGAAAAAAATCCCACAATAACGGCGTTCAAAATCTTCGTACATCCGCTTCGGTCCACTAACTACAGTTCCGAAATGAGATTGAGCTATGACATGGCACTGCTCTTCCTTGAAAAAGTACGAACTGTAAACGGTCAGTGGTACCAGTGTTCCTCTAATGTGTTGTCTGACTGTGTCCGCGTATTTCGAATTATGCCACCCGTTGCAGATCCTGCTAGTATTTCGAACTTGCAGGCCGCATTGCGTAGATTCGTGTCTCGACCATGTGCGCGGCTTCAGGGTCCCCTTGCCTCATTACTGTTAATCAGTTTCATCCAGTTTTGTATTTTGAGAAAAACACCCCGCAAGACATTTCACCGGCCTCCCTTCTGCTGCTGATCTGTCATGCAAAACGCTGCTGCAACTTTCGGCTGAAAACCCTGTCGTTTTTGGATAATGTCAGTACGATATGAAACGAAATGGGATACGAAGGATAATCCACCGAAGCGAAGGTCTTCTATGCTGTACAAAAACTGTTTTTTGTTTCTTCGCGTGACAGTGCGTGATCGATTTTCGACATTGCGTGACACTGTCACCTGTGTGAGCGTTTTCAGGCACTGCGTGGCACTTGCCAGTCACGGTACCAGACGCATTAAACAACAACAGAGTAGTAAAGGGCGTGCCGACCGTTCAGTCCTCTATGCTCAACGAAGAAGGGCTTTCGTCTGTCCTGTCGATCACGGTAAGAAGATGTGCCACAGCTTGCTAATAAAGTGGTTATTTCCCCATACTTTAACAACCCTCCTTGGTGTGCGCTCGCATTCAAATCTGCCGGTTCACGGTTAGCAAGATAAAGGCGCGTACCTTACACTTAGTAAGATATGGCAAAGGTCCTCTTACGGTAAGTCTTGCGCAACGAAGGAGTATTAAATGGCTCGTTTGCCCGTCTATCCTCTAGTCCAAACGAAAACGGGTTTCTGTCTATCACGAAAACGGGCTTCTGTCGGGTACGGTTTTGGAAGTTCCATCAGGACTGTTACAACCTGGAGCTACACAGGCGTCCACTTAGCGGCTGACCATTCTTGTTGAGCTCATTAGGAATATGGGGACTACCTTGTCAGATATATGACCTAAGTGGTAACAAGACTAACTCGTGTTGCCGGAGAATCTATATACTTCACAACGGACGGAAGAAAGATGATTGAACAATTCAATGCGCTCCCCTATATCCCTGTACGCGCGGAATCGAATGATTCAAAGAGTAGTGTTTTTGGACACATACGCGTAACGCGTCGAATATTCGTGCAGCCTCTGCCTACACTCACTCATCACACTGCCAGTCACAGCTAAGGCGTTGTTCGCGTAGGACAACATTTCTGATTCATTTGGTCCAGTACCAAGGCGGCATAGCGGCGCAAAGGGAGTTCATGAATAAAAAAACGTGGGAATCGCATGATTGAAAGTTTGCAAACCACAATGATGATAACGCAGTTGTTCATATTGTCGAGGTGACCCTATGACACAAAGGAGTGTGTATACCTCTGCCAACAACTGCGTTCATATGCTGCAAATCATGCCACAGTGCTATTTCCCAGCACGTTGGCTGATGTACTGCGATCAGAACATAAAAATAGGCGATTTTATCCCACAGTCCAGAAAGTTTGGCAAAAAGTCAATCGTAGAGCTTATCCATTTGGAACCGATGAGCGGACCGGCGAATGGACAAAGCTACTTTACCCGTGCCCGTGGGATCAAATAAGCCGGAAATTTTGCCCTGTACCGGCTGTACAATCAAGATCCATGTTTAGCATGGGAGACAGGCGGCAAAGCCGGATCTTGATCGTATAGAGGAATATTTCTGGCTCATCGGATCGCGCGAGCACATTCTTAATATCCGAACATCGCAGCTTATCGTACAGCTACGCCTTATTTATAGATCTATCTAAAACAAGGATTCTTCTGCCGTATCTAAACAAATCAGCAAAACTCGAAGCTTCGCGCGGGATTGGTACACGGACTTCTCGCTTTAAGGCCAAGTTTGACTAGCCACGTATTAACAAATAACAATGTTCCAGTCGCAGTAAATCGGGTTAATTTTCGGGAAACAAAAGAAGCTGTTTCTAGTATTTTAGCACACTTTTGCAGACTTTGAAGAAAGAAGATTATATCAGATTTAAAGCTACCTTAAAGGAAAAGCCATTTTTGTCACTTCATGCGCAAGCATTTCTACCACTTCCGTATGCAAGAACGACATAGCCGCTTGACATTGATCCCGCAGCCTAGGCGGTTGCTCACCCGACAGCACTGATAACGATGAAGATAAACGCTTTCAGTGGCCGAGATGCTTGTGCATAAAGTGTGCATGGTAGAAATGGCTTTTCCGTCGAAGTACCAAACTAAACGACTCATTTTGGTCAGCTCTGCTTTTATTCGAACCGTCGCCTTTATGCTTTTGAACACTTGAGGGAGTGCGAAAAGGAATGATGGCTCAGCAGCTCGTAGAAGCCATGTTTTGACTCGAGAAAGACCCACGTAAATCAATCCAGAGACACACTCGGGTTTACTGATACGAACAGATGCTTTATCTCGGATCACGTCTTGACCTTCGTGTAGGGTAATGGCGTATGCAAGCGATGGAGCAGACTGGGTTCTTGAACTTTTCTCAGCTTCTTTCCCCTACTGAGTCACGATGGGCGGTATCGGACCACAGCTGTGGGCAAAAGTTTGTCCCCATATCCTGACTGATCTCAGAGCGAATCGTGAGCGACAGGGTGTACGCAGGTGTTGTTCCACTGGCGTATACCAGTTTTTAGGCGAAGTTAAAGCCGTGGCTGACAGGACAGACAAAACCATTAATCTTCGTTGAGCATAGAGGACTGACCTGTAGGCGCGAGCTTGAGTGCTGCGTCGTTTGCGCATTACTTCCGGTACCGTGGCCGACAGGAGAAACAAAAACCTATTTTTGTCCAGCATGGAGAACCTGCGCTGCGGCCAATTGAAGTCCTTAAGTCCTTCTTAATCTTTATGACAACATTTATTACGTTCCGGTCTTCCAGATAAGCGCTTCTGTCGGAGCCTAATCTCTGAAGGAAGAGAACGTTTTATCATCCACGGTGCAGTTCGAGTATCAGCCTTGATTAACAACACCTGATGCCCATCAAACGCCGCTGAAAGCCGTTCAGCGGAAAGAACATCAAGCCACAAAGTGCAACCTATTGCTCGTCAGTTTCTGACGATGGTAAATCACAGAAGTGGAAGACTACCACCCTAGTCCCTAGCAAAAATCGAAATTCAGTTTTCCAAGAACGGTGTCGATGGAGTGCTGCGATATTGCGAAATGGATGAGAGAGTCGGGGGCTGGAACCAACCAGAAACCTGATACAGAAAGCAGTGATTAACCATGGTTTCGAATTCGAACAAATCCACATGCCGTACGGAGGCGTGCGTTTAGTGAGGATACGGTTCGCGAAGCCGCTTCAGTAGCTGGCTTCGCGAACCGTATCCTGGATAAGCGACGCCCGCGTACAGCATCCAAATTCGCTTCGAATTCAAGACCCACCCTAAACCAGATTGAAATGTACGTTGGTGACACTACGGAAATCTTGAACGACACTTTTCCTCAAAAATACGGTCACCATCACACCGTCAAAGAACCAAGGATACAAATCACTGAAGGGGCCGCAAAGATGTCTTGGTGTAGGGACAGGTGCCCTGCGGTTTTGAGGGGTCCAATACAGTACTCGATTGCGCCAACTTTTTTGTATTTCGTGCGATATAGGTGACTTCGCAGGAGCCCGGATGAACGTTCTTCAGCGACATTGCGACATGTTCCAAGAATTACCATTCTAGCGCATACGGATGCAAAATATGCGGCCAATGAGTAGGCATTTCGTGGACCCGTATATTGTAGACCGATGATTCTTAGTCCATGTCGAAGGACGGCTTGGTTTATTCCGTCATCTTCGCCTTCCGTACTTTGCCTGGCCTAACAGTTATTGGTGTATAAATTACAACATGAGCCCAAGAAGCACCTACTCGGAGGCCGAATGACAGCGATTCCTGTCTTAATCGACGTATACTCCGAGGATGTGCTGCGTTGTCTGCTGTACTGGCCAAGACAAGAATCTCTGCTATCTGTTCACTGATCAGGCACTTCTTAGCCTCTGACATAACACCGGTAGCTGTAAGCCCAGTTCGAAGTAAGCATTCCACATTCTTTTCGCAAGGATTTTGCAAACAGAGCATGGCCTGACACCGCCAGTTAATGCTTCAGATGATTCGCCATGGTTCATTGCACCAATGTATAATCCGGATCGAAGCTGGTGTTTTGTCGTCTTTCTATCGGCGTACATGTGCTGCATGGTCATCAATAAAGTCCGTTTATTGCTTCTGTGTCTGCGCCGCTTTAAGTTACGTGACAAAATTGTGGCCAACAGTCCGGTAGTCTGACTCGTCCACAGATCTGGGCCAGTGTTAGATGCCAAACACAGCTTAGGCTTACACTCACACGTTTTAAATACAACTGTTGAGTTCTCTCAAAACTAGCAAGCCAATAAACACACTCCAGAAATGTGATAATTTCGGAAAACGAATGTCTGCTGCGATTTGTGGTCAATAGTCGTTACTGTACTACCTGTAGCGTTGGTTTTACAGGATTTGGAACTTTCCACCGATGGTGTTCAAGCTGCGTGTCTGCCAGGACCGAATATGGGCCCTCAGAGAGGCGAGATGTGTTATACTGCCGGTTGTGGAATACAGAATGAAACCGTAGACGCCGACCCACTTTATGTGAAACAGACCAGAGCGCCATTTTTGGGTGCTGATTATAGCGCACAGCGTGCATGGCCAATGCAACCGGACGTAATGTTAGTGTTTCAAGGCGGCGAGGAGGGAACGTAAGTCCTATTACGAAACATCATTCATAGATTTTGAACATCTTTAAACGCCAGTCCCGTATTTAAATGTCGAATATAGTTTAGCGACGAAACATTTTCGACTGGAGAAACCTCTGGAGGAGCATTAGCAATAACATTTGCTCTTGGACAGTTTTACTGCTGTTCGCACTGTTCGCAGATTAGTTGACAAAACAGTATCTGAAATGAATGTTAGATCGCATACCGAGGACAAGAACCAGATTTTCCATTTCTTTGGTAGAGTTTACGGTACCCAAAACACACATGCCGGTTTCTCGTGGAATGTCTAGACTTACAGTATACGTTGGCACAAGGACTATATCGGCCGGGGATGTCCCTTACTGTACTTTCCCGTGGGCCGTATAGTATCATCTCGCAAGCAGGAAAGCATTCAAGCGATAACATGTGACCATCTTCATTTTAACGAGAACATGGTTTAGTACTCTGTGACACAGAACTACCCTTCAGTTGTTTTGCTTCACTGTAGGCCACATCAAATGATACGAATGGTTGCCCTATCGCGCGCAACGCCCTACCGGGATTGGCAGTGGTATGTGTGCGTATAGGCAGAGCAGGAATATTTGACGCGCATGTGACCGAATACACTACTCTGTGTGCCATTTGATGTGGTGCGTACAGTAAAGAATTCAGCTGTTAGCGCACGAAGTGCGACGAGCATGGCGCATGGAATAGAGATCGAGCAAGACGAGATTTCGCATTTGGTGTGATATTTTCGAAATCATAATAGACTTCAATATTAATGGTTCACAAGAACCGCTGTGAAAACGTATCATGCATGATAAACGCGGGTTGTGATAAATCCCGACCTTTGACCGATTTAAAAAAACAAACCAGTCATAGCGCGGGAGATTTCTCTCAGAAATTCAGCACGCTGGCTGTTTCTGTGAGCGTTAAAAACATCAAGTAAAATTGATGCGCGCCAGTTTTATTGTGATGCAAGTCGCACGGTAATGCAGCTGCTCAACTTCACTCGTTGTTATACGGTTACGAAAAAATTCGTAAAATATAGCAATAATGCCGAAGATTAATAACCGTCAAGTAGCAATTAATCTAATTGAACATTCTATACTGCTTAATGCGCTGGATGATATTCTGATCGATGAAACGCCGGCAGCCTTTACGGACAGCAGTGATTCCGAATCATCCGAAGATGACACCTGCACCTATCGTGGATATCTTGATGACCTGACTTCACCTGTGATGATGCGCCTCTATCTAGAATACACCAGATATGTCAGTCGCAATATTGT
>JAQGAU010001208.1:0-20597 GCA_034698045.1 Paramacrobiotus richtersi | reverse complement strand
GTCCGCCGCCCTTGTCCGTGCAGGTCGCTCTACGCAACGAACTGGATGGACCATTCATTTTTCGCGCAGCACAGCTTTTGAATCGTCCATCATACGGAAATCTCTACGTGTGTTGTGTTACCATAAATGCAACAGAAGCGGGTCGAAACGATGTCCAGGATATCCAAGTTGTGCATCACTGGCAAGTGGTTCAGTCGCTGCCGATTAACGAGGCACCGTTGTTTGGCCGACTGAGACAAACCGGAAATCTCGATGAAATTCCCGTCTTAAAGCAGACTGTGTATACGAAGAAAATCGATACAAATCGAACATTTTCACAACGCGAAATACGAAGTCTGGTTTCTATGGCCGTGAAGCGAGCCAGATTTCGGCGGAATGCAGTCGGTTTGCATCCTCGGGCGTTTGTTGCCATCGGCAAGGCAAGCATCATGGTCCTGCTTTTTGATTTGCATCTTTGGAGAGTGAATGATAATGCAGTGGGTCAGCGAGAGTGGTCAGCTTTGTCTCAGCAAGCATTCGCTTTGGAGGTCGAAGAATGGTTTGGAAGGTACAAAGAAGGGTTAGCACCGGAAGTCACTATGCACGATTCTTCCATCAGAGGTATGTTCGTAGTTTTCGCTGCATTCTGCAGCCGTGATAATCCAGTTGTAAATCTGTATCTATATTTTTACATTTCTTTTCTTATGCAGCCGAAGTGAATATATCCCACCGGCTTACAGAGGAGGCCGAACCGCTGGACATCATAATTCCGTGGGAACTTTTGTCCGAAGTCTTGCTGTCGTTGGATTTTCATTCTCAGCTCAGAGCAAAACGGTAAATTATCCGGCTTAAGCAATACTATTCGCAGAACATTACATATACAATCTCTGCGCATACAATGCGCCGTTTACTGTAAAAACAGTACGTGTACAGTTGGTTTTCCGCAGGGTCAGCTCAGTTTGGCATTCACTGCTAAGGACCAAACCTGCTTGGGCTGCCATTGACTTGGCCAGACTCGGCCAAAAAACGTCTTTTTTCTTCGATGCAAGTAAAGGACACTACATTGGGACCCTGCTGGACCGAGCGGTCGGTCAGAAAACGAAGGTGTTGGGTTTGTACAACATAAACGTTGACAAAGACAAATCATATGACTATGATGACCATGTCCGACTAACGGAAGTCGTGCGAAACCTGCTGGCGTTGAAACAAGTGGGACTGCTGGCCATAATGCTAAAAAACTGTCGTTTCCTCTTCGAGTTAGCGCTGACCTCGAAACTAGACGATTTCATGGCTCATAAACTGCGCCATATATCCAGACTGTTGCCAATGTGTCAGAAGCTCTTTTTGTCCAACCATACGGTGGTCGAGATTCCTGGATGCGACTGTGGTATTATCCACGGGCGGATTACAAGTCCCCGGGCTGTCGCCGTCAGATTCCCTTTACTGCAGTTCCATCGTTCTGCGGGTGAAAGGGAAAGCATAATGTGCTACGTAAAGGCGTTAGAGCCTCAGCTCCCTTCAGTGGATGAGATTAAAGCTCGCTTCAAAGAGCGCCATCAGTTCTTTGAGGAAACTTTACCGTACCCGGATGGATGGCAACGATTCCGACAGTTTCTCCGGAGGTAAGTCATGCTGCCTGCGCACGTTGTGAGTGATAAACGGTATTTCCTATAATGCTGCTACTGTACACTACTATGGTATATTTAAGACGGTATGCAAAAATTTACTAACTGGTTGCGTAACGAAGGGAAAGGATAATTCAGTAGCGACTTCTCGGTAAAGTTGAAACTCTGTTAACCGATACATAGACTGCAATAATAAATATATGTTATGTGCCTTGTGTCCCCTACTGTTTCATTATTGTGCGTTCTGGACTACAGTATCTGTAAAACTTTCTGTCGCCCTATAATTGTACTGCATGTTGCTGTATTTGAACAGGCATACTTTTACTGAGCTTGCCACATTGGAAAGCTTTTGGAACGATCTGGACCTGCGAAATTTCGATCAGCTTCCGCTGAGTAAAATGGTTCTGCTGCCGCTGGATGATTGCATTGATATAGTGTTTGAGAATGTGAATGTGTAGACGTATAACGGTCAATGTTTCCCATTTCAGTTGTAGAAGAAACGCAGCAGCGGTTTTGGCACACTGCGATACGTAATGAACTGTGTTTGAATGACGAGGATGGCTCTGGTTGTTTTGGTTTCGCACTTTAAAACTAATGATATGTACATATGCGCAAAGCATCGTCTTTAATAATCTTGGTATTGGACGGAATGAAATTAAAAATTTCGGACGTGCTGCAACTGCTGTTTCTGAGCACGTTTGGGATCATTATGCTTAAACGAAGGAAGAAGAAAGCTGGTATTTTGGGAGTAGCATACAAAAAATTAACTGAACGTTGAAAAAAACGAGTATCGCGGAATCGGTATAGCGTAACAGAACTGCAGAAATAACGAGCATAACAATCAGAAATACGAAACCCTGTTTGCTTATTATTATGTTTCAGTGGTAAGTGGTATTTACCCGCTATAAAAATATCCTGGAGATTAAGGTGAAGAAACTACGGTTCACTGAGACAAAAATCGGCTTGCCATCCGGCTTGCCATTCCCATAGACTTTCTATGCTAACCAATAAGAGAGCATAGCTCTGCAAAGATTGACGAATTAAAACCTCTTATCCAGCCCATAAGTGTTTTGATTGGCCCAGAACTTATGATGCGGTTAAACGCGCTAAATTTGCAACCTTCGCTTTTTCTGTAGCATCTATGTGTCCGCAGCTATTTGACTTTAAAATTTTGTTTTAATTATGTTTTTAGCAATGATTTTAAAGTTGAAAATGTGCTCATGGCAAAGTGTTTAGATTGTGATTATCTACGTTCTAACACAAAAATTCACGTAACAACGCACAGTAAACAGTTTTTACTGTCGTGGGAAAATTTCCCGGATGTTGTCCTGCCATTGTGGAAGCCTGTGTTTTATGTCCGGCTTCACACTAGAATATGGTGTAACCGTCCTTTCTGAACCCGAAAACAGTTTCAGTTGGGACGTAACAGAAGTTGTGTTGCCTGTGGAATTTTTTTATTAAGACTACCTATAACCGTAGCTTCTTCGCTAATGCTTTAATAATGTAAGTTTACAGTCACCAGCTGCATGTTAACTTTTAACCGCTGTCCTGGTCCGCAGTTATCCTTTACCGAAGCGAAGGAACACAAAGGTTAGTTACTATACATATTTTATTCGGCATCAGCCCAGAAAACAATGTAGCCCGGAAAATTCCACATCAAATAAAGAACTTATCCCAGTTAGCACGCGAAGGGACAGTGGCCAAAATCATACTAACATTACCGCGCATTATTTCCATACTTAAACGCTGAAACAAAAAACACGTCGATCTGCTCTCTCCTGTCCTTAAAAACAACCGTTAGTCACTTAGTTTTAACATAAACTGCACCACCTGTTAGTGACAACAGTAGTACAGTACATTTTTGACAGATAGAAAAAGACGAAACCCTTTTTGGCTGAGGGAATGGGTATAGAGCTCGAGGGTCTCCGCTTTGCTTCGGTCGATAAGGGGCATCTCAAGTTATCATGGATTACAGACAAAACACGAGCAAAACTCGGCCGGGCGCTGGCGGCGTCGCTATTGTTTCCAAACTGGACCACTGTACAGTCTGAAATGATCATCGCATGCAAGCCGTAACCACAGCACAGTAGACATCGGCCTCTGTGGCTTGCCGTAACAAACGGAAAATGAGTACCCTTTTGATGTCGTACGTATGTAGCACACGAAAACTGCACTTGCCGCGATTGCCCTCTTCGTGTTTTCTTGATATTTTCAAAAAGAAACGCAGTGCTACAGTCTCTTTCAGTCTCGCTATGGTCTAATTCGGTTATGGCAGCTATATCATAGCACCAGTTCCGTAGTTACTTTTTAGTACAGTCAAGTGGTGTAAGTCGAATGATTTTCGAATACCATCGATAATACACCATACCTTAACTGTGCATCGTTATCCCGAAGGACTCTGCTGCAGATAAAACCACATCAACCGTTTTATAACTTTACTGTGGCAGTGTGCCTAAATATCATTACAACTCGCATTATATTATTAGTCAACTCGGCATTATTTTCGACAATCAGTTGCAGCAGTTCGCAATTGCGACTCATTAGAAAAGTCTTGAAAAAGCTTGGTTCTCGCTTTCTCATAAAAGCGTCTCGCATGACTAGCACGGCTTTTTCCCGGCCAGAGTACAATGGCCGCCAAGCGAACCTGGGCAATACTGTGCTTGTCAACATCGGTCAGCTGCGCACCAGCAATGACCTCTGGTGTTTGGGATATCTGCAAAACATCGAAGGTGAGCAAGCACTCATTGATCTGGACTGCGATCAGTTTCCTCCATTCTGGATTAGTACACAGTATGTTTGGTATCACCACCTAACTGATTTTGGGTCGTTTTACCAATACGCCTTGCGTCCGCCTCCATTGCACGTTCAGGTTGCTCTACGCAACGAACTGGGTGGACCATACATTTTTCGCTCAGCACAACTTTTGAATCGTCCAACATACGGAAATCTGTACGTTTGCTGTGTTGCCACAAATGCAGCTGAAGCGGGTCATGACGATGGCCGCGACATCCAAGTTGTGCATCACTGGCAAGTGGTTCAGACACTGCCGATTAACGAGGCACCGTTACTTGGCAGATTGAGGCAAACTGGAAGTATGGATGAAATTCCCGCAGTGAAGCAAACAGTGCATTCGGAGAAAATCGATCTAATTCAAGCATTACCGGAGCGCCAAATAAAAAGTCTGGTTTCCATGGCCGTGAAGCGAGCGGGATTTGGGCAAAACGGAATCGATTTGCACCGGCCTCGGGTGTATGTGGAGATCGGCAAGGAAAGCATCATGGTCCTGCTTTTTGACTTGCATCTCCTGGGACTGGCTAATGGTGAAGTGGGTCAGCGAGAGTGGACAGCTCTGTCTGAGCAAAACTTTGCTTCGGAGGTTGAAGAATGGTTAGGAAGTTACACAGGTGCAGAAGTTTAGCTGCAGTGTATAGCTAAGTAACGTCGCTGTTAATACCTTTCGACTTCTAAGTTGCTGTTTAAATTAATTATCTAGGATTTTTTGCAGTTTGCTTTTCGTATCAGCCCTATAAGCGGCTCGTAAAAGGTGGCCTTATTTATTTGTTGGCTAGTGGTTTCTACAAACACAAAATATGTGCAACATGTACCGCCTTTTCACTAAAATTTTTCCACTGAATTTACAACTGCTTGTATATAGCAGCATCTTGTACTCTGTTCATGAAAACACCATAACTGTTACAAGTCTATATTGGCAGTTCTATCTGGACGAGTATTTTATATCCTAATACAGGTGACACGACTGTGTTCTGTGAGCACGTGTTCCAAAAGGAGACTGAGGCAGAATCGTTGGTCAGCATACTTCCGTGGGAACTGTTATCAGAAGTCTTATTATCCCTGGATTTTCATTCTCAGCTCAGAGTAAAGCGGTAAGGCATCGGACAAGTAAAACTCTTCCCAGGCAGTACCCAAACGGTTTACAGAATCGCATAGACACTTTACAGTAATCAGCATTACTATGCACAATTGTTTTCGCAGTGTCAGTTCAGTTTGGTATTCACTGCTGAGGACTGGGTCAGTTTGCACTGTCATTGACTTCACCAGCTTCAGCAAGAGAACGCATTTCATCGGTGCAAGCGAAGGATACTACTTTGGAACCCTGTTGGACCGGGCGGTCAGCCCGAAGACAAGGGCGTTGTGTTTGTACAACATGGATCCTGTCACACTGCACGGATATGATGACGCTGGCCGAATAATGGAAGCTATCCGAAACCTGCTGGCACTGAAACAAGTGGGACTGCTGGTGATAATGCTAAAAAACTGCTGTTTCATCTATGAGTTGACATTAACCTGGGAGGAAGGCGATTTCAAGACCCATGTACTTTTCCATATATCGAAACTCCAGCCCGTGTGTCAGCGACTTGTGTTGTTGAATCATACCACGATCGATTATCATGGATGCGACTGCGGGGTTATCCTCGGGCGGGTCATCAGTCCCGAGTATGTCACTGTCACATTCCCGTCACTGGAATTCCATCGTTCTGCCGGTGAGGGGGAAAACATAATGCAGTACGTAAAGGCATTAGAGCCACAGCTCCCCGCAGTGGATGAGATTAAAGCTCGCTTTAAAGAGCGTCATCAGTTCTTTGTGGAGACTGTGCCGTATCCGGATGGATGGCAAAGATTCCGGCAGTTTCTCAGGAGGTAAGCGTAGTTGATGTTCCCTTGTACTGTGGTATAAGACAAATGAACGACAAGTAGTTTCTCATACTTTCGATAAACGCGACATAATATCTTTTGCTGCTGATATTGGTATCCGGTAGTCTCATGCATGTATGTCTACTCGTATGTTACTGCTATAACGAGTTCTGGGCTACAGCTAACTATAACGTTCTGTTATCTGACTGTATTTGCAGGCATACTTTCACTGAACTTTCCATGCTGGAAAGCTTTTGGAAAGAACTGGATCTGCGCAAGTTCGATCAGCTTCCACTGAGTAAAATGGTTCTGCTGCCACTGGATGATTGCGTTGATATGGTGTTTGAAAATGTCAATGTTTAAACATATTATCAGTGCAGGTTTTCTGTTGCAAGTTTTATAAGAAACGCAGCGGCCGGCGGTTTTGGACCCATTTTCATGCGTACTGCAGCCCATTTGAATGACAAGGATGGCATTGGATGTTTTCGTTTCGCATTTTAAAACTAATGATAAATACATGCGCAAAACTTCGTCTTCTTCTGGGGAATAATCTTGTTATTGGTCGGAATTGAGTTAGTTATAGTTCTGCTGTACTGCTCATGCTGTTCGTGAGCACATTTGGGATCGTCATTAAATATGCGTTAACTGTTACAGTCATTATGGCGTGACGATTTAGAAATGAAGGAAGGTGAAAGCTGGGATTTCGGAAGTACTTGTAATAATCGCAGATTCAGTAGCGATGGGCTGTGTAATGTCGGAACTCTGTTTACGGAAGCTACAAATTGGCGGTCGTGTTACGAATTGTTTTCTCTGTGTATCAGAAGCGGTTCTGGTTTGTTGCTGCTAGAGTCTCACGATTACATTTAGCATAATTCAGCAGGACACACACACAGACCCGTCTGATAGTATATGTGAATCTACGAGTTCGTACACTTCTTTTCAAATGCTCTGTCGCAGCAATATAATTTTACAGCCGTTTAGGTTTATATATACTTCTACCATAGTGTTTACTGAAATCTATACGCTTCCATACAAAACAAAATTAATGCAGATATTACCACTCGTATGTCGCTACGCGCTACACCTAGGTGACAACTGTCTACAAGCTCATAATTAATTGTGTTACTGTTTTTCTTTGCGTCAGCGTTTTCATACGTTTTTCTGAGCTTTCGACAGTAGACAGCCTCTGGAATGAACTGGACCTGCGAAATTTAGATCAGCTTCCCCTGAGTAAAATGATTTTGCTACTACTTGATGATTGCATTGATAATATTAATATGGTGTTTGAAAATGTGAATGTTTAGACATGTATACTTCATGCTGTAGATGCGTGTCCGAATAGTAACGCTAATTACAACGGCAACAGCCAAACCGGCTACAGCACGTCTGAACATTTAGCTAATTGTTAACTGTGTTGACTTTCTTGTCACCAACTGCTGTTGTTTGCCATCGACGACAACGGTGCCGTTTGTTTACCTGTACGGTATGAACTATGTTCTGTATATACCGTAGAATGTTTTAGTACTGCGATGTGTTTCATGGCAAGTGCCTGACATCCTTTATACATGCGCAAAACCTCGTCTTCTTTGGGAATATGTAGTCTTGTTATTGGCCGGAACGAACCTTAGCAGTTCTACCATACAGCTGATGCTGTTTGTGATTCTACCATACGGCTGCGTATACGATTCTCTTCTTTATGCGCTTGTTCTGAAAAACAAATTTGCCATTGTAAGATAGCTAACAATAAGTGCGTTTGGCTACAATAACTGCATGTATCTCGAATGGTAAAATAATTCAGATTTTGGCCGTATTATAAATATTACTGTATCGTAATTTCGGACGCGTAAGCGGATACACGTAACTGTAAGTACAGGGTAGTGTATCTGTACTCGAACTTGCTGATCCTTTCTAATTTACTGTGTTGTAAAAGAGATTCTGAAACCGGTTGCTTTAACTGCTGGGAATAGTGCTGTTACGAGACACGTCAGTTGCTCGTAAATAACCATCATTTCAACGTTTTACATCGTTTAAACTAAGTATCCTTATGAACTGCTTTTTCGCTGTCGCGGTAATCATGATACAAGCTATTTCATAACTTTTATAGTCTTGTTTTATTGGTGAGTATAGACGACATGTCGACATGCTGTAATGCTCCGCGGTACCGACTAAAAATGTACAGACATGACTGACACGTACTTAAACGTTCAGAACGAAGAAGCTGCGAAATTTTCAGAGTGTCTACAAACTGCTTAACGGAGCCAGTACGCTACGATAACAACGTTAAACTACTGTGCAATACAGAGCGTGCAGTATGCTGCTCCTTCGAATTTACAAGAAATTTAAAGATACCTTTAACCTGGCAAATAAACAACGCCCAGAATATAGTATCTGCAACAGAAATTAGAAAACTACCGCGGATTAAACAGCCGTAGGAAGCGGGTGCCCAAGTTATATGAGCAAACAACTACACATGTGCCGATAATGCAATGTATACGTAAACTTGACAGTGCACACGATAGAAATAGAGAAAGTTTCATATGATAAACTTCAGTTACCATTGTGAATCGATGTTTTGGAACGGTAGCAGTTATACGTTTACCCATGTTCAAGATTTTAAACGAGCTCCCAAACAATCGCCACGCTATATATATACTCTTGAAATGATCCGAGTATATATTAATTAAAGTACATAGCGCGCACGACTTTTCCGAACAAATGCAGAATGTGCCTTATATCGTTATAATCTCTTCCAAATCCTGGATACATATTAGTCCCAGTGTCCACTGTGATATGTGATTCTCATCATTGGTGGTCAGCGGTCATAAATCAGCGGCAATTGGCGATTATGGAGCAATGATCGTTGCGGGGGCCGCGTTTGATCATTAACTACCCGCGCTCCCGATCGGTAATCGCTGTTGGCCCAATAAAATAACTGTATTATTCCGCCGCAATAACTGTATTATGCTCCCAACATCTGTCTCGGCCGATTGTACTCCCGTGCAAAACATGCAAGGACACAATGGAGGAATCGTTGTAATAATGACTACCGATTACGACAGCCTAACGGCCGGCGATCTGCGGCATGTTTGTGATCGTCTTGTGAGTGTGATCGGCTATGATTCGGCGGAATTGGTTTCGTTAATGATAAGGTTTCGTAAGTGTTATTCAGCCCGATTGATTTGGTAGTAATGATTACACCGGAGTGGTATGTGGCAGATGTCGCAATGAGACCGACAAACCGGCTGGCGAGAAAATAAAAACATCAGTGCGATTAGTTCACATAAAAAGAGTATTTTCTTCATACGAAGTCTTTATGTGTTGTTGGCTTTGGGTGGTTGTTAGTTGTTATTTCTTCATAATTGCCTTCATAATAGGGATATCATTATGTTCGTTTTTTATCGGTTATCAGTGAAATACTCTGCTTTCCACTTAAAACATATTCATAACCGTTAATATTTAAAGCGATCTGTAACCGGTTTCTACAGTTTTTCTTATATTTGCATCGTTAAAAATTGATAAAGATGTTTTTATTTGTTTATAGTTAGTCTAGTTACCACTGTATTATTAGTCTGTATTATACGATAACAATTATGAAAGCGCTCCTAACGCCGTATACAGAAGCTGAGCGTCAACTTAGCGCTCGATCAAACTAAGCAAAACCATGCAGATACAGTAACTGTTAAACTGCAAAAGATTTATCATTTCATCGTCAAGATGCAGATTAAGAAGAAGCATTTTTTCCATATTTCCCCACGGGCAGTCATCATCCAAATATTCTTCCCGATCACCGCTCCACCAACGCGCACACCGCACGTCACATACATATCGCTAAACCCCACCGTTAACGTCAAAACTGAACCCACCCAATCCACCAAGCGCGGGGACAATGAAGGACCATAAATGATTGACACAATGATAGCGGTTGTGTCACTAGATTAATCGCACATAGAAGCCCCATTCCCTAAATGATCCACAAACTGCGCCATTATATTTGGGGTCTATCATGTCGGCGGGCATTTATATTGATCCCGAGTTATGATATAGGCTGGCTGTCATTTTACCCGGGGATTAACTAGGGATTACTGGATGACTATTACATTAAGTCCCCATGAGCAATTACCCTCGTGGGGATTAGATACCGATAACGACCACGACCCAACGGCTGCACCAATTAACCCGGGATATGATATTGTTGTGGATGGAATCGTTCCCATAATATGATTATTGGCAAGATTATACACTGACCCGTTGACTATAGTGGGAAAGTACAATTCCACTGTTGATCCAAATATAGCTGGTACCTCACAAAACAAAACAATCATACAATGGGCAAACTTGATTGCGCGCGTTATATTTATTGACAACATTGTGTTCATCAGTTCATGTGCTTTGCAGACGACGTATACCGTCACCAACCATGTATGTATGAATGTTTTTCCTAAGCCTCAAGCCCAGTGACGCGTTTGCGAGGCACATAGTACTGTTCTGCATAATATGTTCTTCTTATACAAAATATGCAAGGTAAATGTTTTTGCCATACGGAAACACAGTAAATGCAGAAGTAGACTATTACTGCATGTACAAGAGCTTGATTACTATATTATTATCTTCGATTGTTGATTTGTACATTGCGTAATCAGTTGTCAGTCCTAGTTCTTGTTCATGTGTTGTTACAATGTTATGCAGTGGTACGTATCATTGAAGTACTGCAGTACGTGTAATAAACGAGACGGAACATTCTTTAACAGTGTTATTTGAAACGTAAGCGCATCTGCCGTAAAATATGTACATGCATAGATGGATATCATTAAATATGCATTACAATTAATGCACATAAGTATGTCTTATACTGTCCAAAAATGTACAACAGAATATACAAAAGACCACCACAATAAGCGAGAATTTCACTCTTATAACATCGATATCCGCAATACTTTACGCACATAATTACATATCGAGTATCATTAAGTAAATCATCCCAAAGGTCACCGGGTGCCACTACCCACTCCGCGTTGTGCCCAGCAGCGCCTGAAACAGCGGGGTCCGGTGTTGATGCTCGTCCGTCTTCTCCTTTCCCGCCGTCGCCTTCAACCCGAACCCACTGGCCGCCGGCGGAAAGGGGAAGCTGGGGGGCAGGGTCGGCGTGACGTCATGGGATTTGGGGTGCTCGAGCAGGGGGTAGGGGATGGTGGGCCGGTAGTTGCCGTACATGCCGTAGAAGAGGGGCGCCGTGCTGGGAGTGGGGGCGGCGGCCGCTGCGTAGCGCAGGTGGTTGGTGGTGGAGGCCAGGCTGAACATGTAGGCAGCAAAGTGGGGGTCGGTGTAGGGCCAGACCATGGACATGCGTTGGCGTTTGTCCTTCATCCGACGATTTTGGAACCATACCTAAACCATGATATAATATAGTCTATATTCTGTTATATGCCTAAACGTAGCATAATGATCGCATTGAAGTTATTTGATTATTGGTCTAGATCTATGCATAAACCATGCAAGAAATACAAACAGTTCCAGAATTACATAAAAATAAGAAATTTGTTGTCGCGCTTTAGTCTTTCCTTTTTTATGTGCACTTTCATTTTCTACGAAGACATTCGAGGTAGAAGGCGTGAGGAAATTACATTCATTTTACTGTTCGTGTACAGTAGTACCTGTTCATTGTTACTTATGATGTTAACAATCATTTAGGTCTTAAAATTTTAAGAGTCTTTATGCTGCTATAAAACAAACGATTCTTATCGATTAAAAAGCTTTTTTTAAATCAATCGAGCCATGCAATAGACTTAAGGCTGCATTTAAGTATGAATAATGCATATGCTTCATGTGCAAAAATATTAAAATCTCTCGAAAGGTCACGCGGGGAAATCTACTGCACTGACAAAAATTTATGTATATGATCGAAATACATCTTGTTTATGTCCAGTTTAGGTCCGAATCAATGATGAAGTAGAATTGCTACCTTGATAGTGCTTTCGGGCAGGTTTAAGCTGGCGGCTAGTTCGCATCGTCGGGGCCGTGAAACGTAGTTCTCGCGGAGGAACTCTTTCTCTAAACGGCCAATCTGTTCGCGGGTGAACGCTGTGCGGTAGCGGCGGATAGGAGCATTTGGATCATTTCCGTGGGATGCATGAGCTGTAAAAAGTTCGATCTTAGCTGTTTAAGCGTGCCATACAAAAGGTCACATTGCATAATTTTCTTTACATCCGAAATCCGTAAGTTATAGGTCCGTTTTAAAAGATCTCGGCAGAAGAATAAATAACTTTTCAGAAAATACTACATGTGTGAACAATACGCTATGACGATGATAACCTTCCAAGGTTCCAAACTTTTTCAGATTATGCTGCATTTTGTTACGAATCGGTAAGTTTATAACTATATATTTCATTTCAGGCATTCGTCTAAACTAAGCGTTATAAACATAATCTGCAGAAGAAAAAATACAATAATAAAGAAGTAAACCAGTATCAATGCTTGTAACGCTCGCTATGTATTGTAATATTTGTCCGTATCCTTATTAATTTTTCTATATAACAGAAAATAATATTTACATTTTAAAAAGTTAGATAGCGTTATGAATTGAACAGTTAGTAGCAGTTTTACTACACAGTCCATATTAAGCGGTTTATAGTTTACACATCATCATTAATAATACTTCTATAATTATTCACATATCAGTTTCTGAAACTTACTTCGCGATTTATCGTTGCTGTCCGACATCCCTGAAAACTCGTCATCATCCGACAAATGCTTGGCATCTACATGCTCCGGCATAAAATTCATCATTCTTCCGTAATTCATTTATTCCCGCTGAAACATAAACGTCTACGAAAACAAAATTTCTACAAATTGCAAATGAAACGAATTATCTTGTTGAACATTGGTTTATATACACTCACCATGACACTTTTACCTTTCATATCGGCCGAAACGACCGATCGCTGCGTTGATTGGTTTGTGCGTTCGCGCAGATGGATCATTAGGACATGAAAGGGGCGTGACCTGGTGTTATGCCATCATAACTGCCCCGCTCATGGATTAGCTGCGTGTTTATGCGGAATAACGGGCGCTAACTGTGGACGATTAGTACGTCCTTGGTCATTTGCATATTTTGTCCGAAATTAGCATTTTCATAAGCTACAGTATATTATTACAATAAACGATGCTATTTAGCTTTTTCTTTTCGCATATGGCGTAAAACTGCCAAAGGCTGTTTACGAGAGAAGTCAACAAAGAAATTCAACCCGATCTAAAACATTCCACAAAAAAATTCCAGAAAATTAAACTTACAATAACCTGCAAAAATAAACAGAATATAAAATCCAAAGAAATTCAATAGTAAAACAAATAGTACAATTTTGAAGTAAATTAAATAAATTTTGTTGTAAAAATAACTTTAACAATTTTTGTTATATTTTAATAATTTAATATTATATTAATTGTATTGTTATTATAATTTCTATTATTATATTAACTATACTAATTTTAATAATTTAATACTTTATTATTTTTATAATTTTTATTATTATACTTATCATACTCATTTTATATTATTGAAATAAGTTTTTTTTAATTGCGGTGAGGTTCTTTCTTACTGGCATGGGAAGGCGGACTGACATGATCAATAAAGTCATAAAGGTCACAGTGAGACATGGAATGGGTACAGTAATGATCCGGGTGGCCGTAAAAAGTGCCGTATAATCATAACAACTGGCGGCAGATGCGCTTCATAAAGCACGACAGTCTTCATCTGAGCGCATTGGTTTTTTATGTCTGCACGCAAATTACCCAGCATGCGCAATGATTGGCCGCCATCATGCCAACGACACGACGCAGCACGGTCGTTAATCGATCCGACAGCGCTTTTACCGCTGCACTGCCGATCATCGACGACGCCAGCATTAAAAACACACACACGATGGTTATGAAATTACAATAACAATCACTGACCGATACATATCTAATTCCTTCACCCCGGGGTTGCCTTTTGTTTGGGCTGTGCTTTATGCAATACCATAATACGGTTATTAAGGTCTTTGATGGTGGTCGTGACCGCGCGCAGTCAGACGGTTGGAATAAAGAATAATTGTAAATTATTTCGCGAGTAACCGAGAAAACATCATCGGAGGCGGGTTTAATTACTCCGATTTGATGTAAAAAAGCCAGATTTATAAAATTCTTTGCAGTGCCAACTGTTAAAAATGTTTGCTGTGTCAAAATTCGGCCACCGCCTTCATGCTTTTGTTTTCTATTTGTTACACGCTTAATCGATCCTGTATCCCCTTTGTGATATACCGTATCTTACTTTGAAAGCACATAAATAAAATTATAATAGATGCACTAAGATTTAATTAAAAGATGCAACTCTTCGTATATGCCGTGAAAGCGGTTACTAATGGTCGTTCGAACGCATATTAGCTGAGATGCGTGCAGTAAAATTGTAGTACAATGGCTCGTCATCCGGATTTTCTATCAAATATGCAGCCACAGTTTTCTCAGCAAAAGTTATACACGTGATAAAACAATTCTGGTTTCATTTTTCTTTTATCGTAGTTTTATCTAGCTATCTGTATGATTTAATTTCAAAGAACACCGTTTCAATATTTAACATACTTTGGGCTCGTATTTTTGCCAGCATTTATAAAGACTCTTATTCGACATTTTTCCCCATTTTTACTGCCAATGACGTCGTGGGAACGGCTCGCAACCGGCATATCCGCCATATAAAATGTTGAATCAAAACCTGATGAGCTAAACTGGTTTACAATTTACATACTTCTACCTCGATCACGGGTGCGCTGTCCGGCCGCGACGCAGGCATGCCGAAAGAGTGTCATAAACAAATGAGGATGTTCTGATTGTCAGTGGCGGTGCGCTTCCTGTCTCTCCTCCATTGTCATGGTCGCTCATTTGCACAGAGGAGCACGAAGCGCATTTCAATCAGCCCGCCTGTGCAAACAAACCCCCCGACAATAATGTTTCGTGGCTAAATGAAAATTAGGCTGCTATAAACGCTTCAGGGAACAATAGCTGGCCGGGAAAATTATCTGCATATCGGCTGTATACCGTGTAGATTGTAAAACATCCACATCCGCCATTGAAACATTAAAAAGGAGAATTTTGTACATATTTTAACAGGTAAGTACTTGCGGAAAATGGTAGACCGAAGCGAGCAAGAGGCTCACTGAAATTGTTAATACATTAGTCTTTATGTACCGTGATCTATGGGGCTGACAAAAAAAACCCAGTTTCACTGAGTATATTCTACCTTCGCTTCGGTCGATTAAACATTAGCAGAATAGACAACAACCTGCTTATTCATATTTAACAAGGATACAATTCACCATGTTTTCATTTTTTCATGTTTTCATGTTTTGGGCTGATAACACGTCGGTACATAATTATATACAAAAATACTTCGAAGTACATGGCTGACAAGCTGTGAATACAGAATAAAAGTAATAGTCATGTTGCAAAAGTATGTCTAAAGAAAAGCGCAGAATGTGATGCTTTTCGATTTCTCTCCGCCATTTTCTTCGTTATGTAATGATTCCCATGAACGCGTAGCACCGTCGGCACTGATAAACCAGATGCCGATCCAGCGTCCATTTGCTGCTGTGGGTGATGAATATCAATTAGTGTAATTCAATTGGGGGAAAGGACACCGCTAACGAGCCTAAATGCCGTTGATGGCCCGGGTGAGACAGAGGGTCGTAAAGTTTTACAAGCTGTCCCATGTTGACAGTGATTCCACCGGCATGTGGCCTGTCGTGGGAGCGCCCTTACCCCTTGCTCGCCTAGCGCATACCTGGCGCTCCATTGTCCCGACAAATGACAAATCATCGCTAACGATGCAGCGGTACGGTTTGCCTTGATGGCGGTAATTAGTCGATTACGTGGTGGTTTTGTTGCAGTCGATCAATAGGGCTACTGTTTTCTATGGACTAATGTTTCTGTTTACGTCTCGTTGTGTCTAACAGCTGACGTGAGAGATCACAGGCGAAAGGGAATATTGTAAGTGAGCAGTTGCGGAGACATGCTCTGGTGTTCACTGTTAACTTACATTAAAAAATTGTTATATACAACTGAAATTTTCAGAATAATGTGCCGAACATTAAACATTATGATAAATAGTTTTTGCATTCACGTCGTATTTTAGTACTGAGGATCGAGATTGAAGTGGTGCAATTGGATGTCTAGAGTTCCCATCCTATTTATGTAGAGCAATGTCCAGCTTGTCTGGTACCATCATAATTATATTATATGGTTGAATTTAATGTCTGTTATCTTGTACAGTATGCAGTACGAATACTGCATATTTGCACTGTTGTGTGTTTGCTAATCTTTCTGGCTTCATGAAATCCGCTACTCGCACCGTCACGAGAGGTCACAGGAAACTAGCCTCAATATGGAGAGTGCTAAGTATATACACCAATGTTGACAGTGCAGTTGGTACGCGATCACTGCAGCTACATGTATCAGGATTGCATGTCCTGTGGATCGATGGTACAATTACTGGTCTGTGATTTGCTCTAAGACGTACATAATGTTAAAGTCTTTTTACCGGTGAAAGCATTTTCTTGATTTCTCCATTACATCCGTGTTAATACGATTAAGTAAGTCAGTAGTAATTCAGAAAAATAATGTATTCTACAATATAAATAATATTTGTATTCATATATTATAATTATGACTGCTTGCAGAACCTGTAAGTAAACCCAGGTGACATGACGAACTGCAATTGTACGTAAATTACTTTATCAGTAAGGACATTCGACGTGAAATGACGGTATGTAAACAGTCCACAGTCCGCTCGCGACTCAAGCTGTGATCTTGTGTTAGTAGACATATTCGTTTGCGAAATGGATGTACACAAAGAAGACTCGTACGCGCAGACTCACAAACTGACGTAGGTCTCGCGATGTCAGTTTATAACATACATGTATGTCACATTATTTATTGGCAAAAGCCGCAGCGACACCGAGAGCGAGCGCATAGACCGCTAAAAATTCACAGTTATATATTAAAAAAACAACCAAAATCATTATAAACTGACACCGAGACCTACTTTAGTTTGTAAGTCTGTGCATAAGTACGACGGTACGAGCACTGCAAAACTGCAACTAATATGCAATTGTTTCCGGAATTTATGCCAATTAAGGGGTCGTTACTGTAAAAGTCCATTTCGGATTTGCAATACGTTTGATTTTGTCTAGTATTATCCGCCGTATCTCAGATTCTCTCCTTACATACACAAAGAACTAACCCGGACCTCAGCTCTTGTCCGGGTGAAGGACAGAAGCGCTGCTTTTTTAAGCGAAGATCCGGTGTGCTGTAACTTTCTAGTCGGCTTCGAGCACTTTCTGCATCTCATATCAGTTATATAGTTCGTGTATTGGACTACTGTGTCACACAAAAACGGGAAACTGGTTTACCGTATACGATAACTTCAGGTTTCCTGAATGCATAGTTTTCTGTACCAATGTGCTAGTCGTTTACTGCCACTGGTCTCTGTAGGCACGTGTAATTTAGCAGTTGCAGTAACGACTTCTTTTCCGGCAAGTTGGGTCTAGCGTAAGGGATAAGGATTCCAATACGGGAATAATATTCCTCTTCGATCTTCGGCATTTCATTTGGTTACCACAAAGATGGAATCTCTGTTTTGGCATCCTCAACGCAACGGTCGTCAGGCAAATCTGGGTAATACAGTACTGGTCAACATTGGACAAATGCGCAAGGAGAGCGACCAGTGGTGTTTGGGATACCTCCAGGACGTCGAGGGTAATAAAGTGCTTATTGATCTGGATAGCGCTCAGTTCCCGCCCTGCTGGATTAGTGCCCAGTTTGTATGGTACCACCATTTGGTCGAAATAAAAAATCGTTTCAAGTACCCGTTCTACCCACCCCGTCTAAACGTCCAAGTTGCTTTACGCAACGAAAAGGACGGGCCGTATGTATTCCGACCCGCAGAACTTTTGAACTGCCCATCGCGGGAGAGTTTATATCTATGCTGCGTAAACATGAGCAGTGGTGAAGCAGGATGCCACAATGGGCAGGAAGTTCAAGTTGTGCATCATTGGCAAATCGTTGAATCGTTACCTCCCAACGAACCATCGCTGTTTGGCCGGCTGAAGATGACGGGAAGTTTGGATGAAATTCCCGTCCTAAAGTGCACTGTTCATTCGGAAAAGGTTACCGCAGTCATACCCCTGGACGAAAGGAACGTGCACCGTTTTGTTTGGCGGGCCGTTAACCAGGCGGGATTCGCTCGACACAACGGAACCTGCTTCGAGCATCGGGCGTCAGTCCGCATCGACAAGGACAGCATGATACTCTTGCTTCTTGATCTGCACCATTGGAGAGTGGTGCCACCTGATGGGTTGTGGAGAATGAATGCTGGGGGTCAGCGAGAATGGACCAAGCTATCTGAACAAAAATTCTCTGCTGAGATTGAAGAGCACTTAGAAGAGCTCGGTGGACACGAAACACACAACAATATGCTGAATCTTTGTACCAGAGGCAAGTAACCTTTAGTGTCGTTTTCAGTTTGGACCAGTACACCAAACTGCTACATAATATTACATACTAGTACTTGGTACTCGTCATCTTGTTGAACTATTTTGAAGAGCCTACACATGCTTAACAACATGCTTGTCTACAGAGGAAGCCGACCCTTCGATCGGAATGCTTTCTTGGGACGTTTTATCGGAAATCACGTCACAGCTGGATCTTCACTCACAGATGAAAGCGCACCGGTATGCAAAAAACAGTACTCGCAAGCGTACATTCTATCAGTTCCACTATAGGGCACTGAAGAAAGTAAGCAATAGATTTTTCCGTGTAACTCTATATATCGCAACAATAGCAGATTGAATTACTAACCGTACCTTTATCGGCTTTATGTACTGTTCCTGATGCTAAAAATCTAATGTGAAATCGCAAGTAATTCTAGTAGTAGTGTAACTCAAACCGCAGCTGAATTTTGGGGAAAAATCATCGCCGTTAATACAGTAAAACCATTTCCGTGATGGATTTTTAATAATGACGAATTTTTAATGGTGCATCTGGTAAGGTGCCAATGATTTTGTCATAATACAAGTATGTATTGTTGAAATCTAGTGTGCAAAACATACCGTACAAGCAAACCGTTATGTTATTCATGTTTCCATTCCAAACTTCTTAAAGTCATACATAGGAATAATTTTTAAAATGAGCTATGTTATAAAAATGCAGAAAGGTTTACTTTATAGTTCAAATTTCGAAGCTTGTCGTGACCGTGCATCTTTATGAATTTTCCCACACGTGTTATATTCGCATTCGGTTTAAATACATCAAACTTTATTTTCCTTTTACAAACAGTGCGATGACGCTAACAGACCACTACGCGATTTGAAAAGTTCCATGTTAAAACATCCAATCTGTTCGGCTTAAATCATGTCTCTTCTGCAGAGTGAGTTCAGCTTGGCATGCGCTGTTGACTATTCTCAATCCAGTCGTCATGATTGACTTTCGCAACATGGCCAACAACGAGCATCGCATCAACGCAGACGAAGGATACTTCCTTGGAATCCTGATGGATCGAGCGGTCAGCCAGAAAACAAAGGTGTTGGCTTTATACCACCTCAACGAACGATACAAACTGCATGGCCCTCCGCAGGCCCTGGAGGTCATCCGTGAGCTACTCTTAGCGAAAAAAGTAGAACTGCTGGTAATAAAGCTGGACACCTTTCACTTCCCCTGCTACGAAATGATTCAGCAGTATGACGATGCTGATTTCACGGGTCATGAAATGATGAATGTATCCAAGTTGCTGCCAGTGTGTCGAAGGCTCCTGTTTGCCAATTTTACCATATACAGTCCCCTTGTGTGCCTATGCCATACGGAGTATTTGTGGAGTAAGCAGCCGAAAATCTTCCCAACCGTATTCCCGTATCTGGAATTTGACGGTACCGCCAGTGAAGGGGAAAACATCATGCGATACGTGGAGGCAGTAGAATCACATATTGACTCTGTGGACGGGATCAAAGCTCAGTTCAAGGAGCGCCATCAGTTCTTCGTGGAAACATTGCCGTATCCGGATGGGTGGGAGCGATTTAGACAATTTCTTCGAAGGTAAATTGTTTCTTGGTTAGGTTCGTATTTTAATAAACATAATGCAACTGAAAACGTTACGCTTGATAATATTATAATTGATATTATATCAATTTTTGTCAGTTAAGTACGTGAACAGATATATCCAGTAGATATAAATGCATAACACGATAGATACTTAATTTGCCCGGAGCGAAGCGACGGGCTATTCCTATGCGCTGAACGTTTGGTAAAATATTTCACCGCGCAAAA
>JAQGAU010001207.1:0-20600 GCA_034698045.1 Paramacrobiotus richtersi | reverse complement strand
TTCGCTCACTACCGATAGTTTCCATTACCTTATTTTACCTCCTTGTTTTTCTTGAATATTTTGCCTCAATATTTTGCCTCAATATTTTGCTCAGTACTGATAATTTACATTACCTTATTTTACCTCCTTATTTTTCTTGATTATTTTGCCTCATTATTTCGCTCACTACCGATAGTTTCCATTACCTTATTTTACCTCCTTGTTTTTCTTGAATATTTTGCCTCAATATTTTGCTCAGTACCGATAATTTCCATTACCTTATTTTACCTCCTTATTTTTCTTGAATATTTTGCCTCGATATTTCGCTCGATACCGAAAAGTTCCATTACCTTATTTTACGTCCTTATTTATCTTGGATATTTTGCCTCATTATTTTCGCTCAGTACCGATAATTTCCATTAATAATATTTTACTTTCTTTCCCCTCCTACCCTTATGTCCAAATATACTGCTCTGGAGCGGCGTGATTTCGTGCAGTTTGTTACCAATCGCCCAAACTGCCAGTTGGAGATTATTAGTTGATAATTATTGTGGCTAATCTTTACAGTCTATAAGTCGCTATAGTGGTTTCAAACTTTATCTGTGGAATACTGTGGATAAATTCTGCGTTCTAAAATAGATTGCTTTTGCTCGCTATGTGTCGAATATACTTGAAGTATTGCTTTTGTGGGTTATTTTCTTGTCTCGTGTGGGTTTCTTAGACAGTCATCGTTCACCTGAATAATGAACGCGCAGCGATATTAATTGCTAACTTCCTTTGAATAAATTAAAATACCGTGCAAGACTACATTGGGTTTTTCTCTCTTTTGTGGTTTCTAGGAATCTTTGGTAAGGCTTTATGGTAGTTCTTCCTCTCGCATTGTAGAACAGACTTTGAGTGCCAGTTGGTTTGTCTGCTCGGTAAATAAACACTAAATAAACACTAAACACTACTGTCAGCCAATATTGCATGACGTAATTAAGCGCCATCCTTTCAAACCGAAATCATTTCAAATCGAAACAATGATACTTCTCCTTTCAGATAAGCACAAGTTTATTGTAGCGATTATACAAAAATGAACTTACAACAGACGAAGAACTCCAATTTGTTAATAAACAAATTCTGGTAAATATTATTTTACTTTCGTTTTTTATGTTTCTTTTTCGCGGCACTGGGCTGATCGGAAGGAGCAATGCTATCTTTCGGTACATCCACAGCTTTTCCACCCGCACCGGTTTCCTTCTGATTACTATCACCGGCCTCGGTGATCTGTAGTCTGGCGATTTCTTCCGTGACTGCCTGAGCAGAAGGCGCCGCTTCTACAGCCAGTAGTGCCTGTGTACTCTGGTTTTCTCTGCCCTGTCGACGGTGGCGTCGGTCAACCTGGAAGAACTTGGTCGGATGCGGCGGTTTGATGTCCAACTGACGCGCCCAGTCGACCAAATCACGGCGCATGGCGTAAGCGTCCTCACCATCGGCGTAATATTTCGGTTCCGTTTCCGTCGTCCTGTAACATATTTACAGTGCAACGGGATCTAACTTCAGGTGGAAAGAAACAATAATAATTAATGTCTGGAGCTGATAACAAATTCATGTCGCCCACTACGGCAAAAGCCACATATGGCGGTTGCCATAACGACACAGCCAATTATGTAAAAAAGCGAAAATACCAGCTTACTTGAATCCCAAAACAACCGAGTACAGATGGTACGCCGCCCGATTAGATACACGGACATGCAGGCTAACATAGCGGCAATTGTAGATCTCCACCATAGCTCGAGCCGTCTGATTCATCAGCTTCTGTGCTAATCCGAGACGACGATATTCCCTTTGAACAGCCAAACTCGTAATGTGCCCATGGGGTTCGTCGTCATCCTCTTCCCTGCACAACCCAGTTTTCCCGTTTTCCAATAAAAAAAACCACAATACACAACTACTTACATTTTAGCCAGAACATAGCCGACAATTCGGTGTCTGTCATCCTCAGCAATGTAAGATAACTGCAAGAGTTCACAGTAAATATTCAAATAAAAATCCTTACATTTCTAATGTACGGTTCCTACCTGCGGCCACGACAAACCGTGGTACATGTAGTATTTTAACTGATAATTTTCTGGCAAGCACAGTAAATTGCAATGCTGCATGTTCATCAAGTCCGCAACCTGCAAGCAAAATCCGTCCGGGATCATGGACAACCGAGTCAGGATGCCAAACAGTTCAAACGTACCTGTGCACATCTTATGTTCATTTTGGAAACTGCAGCAAATACAACAATTCCGCAGAGCTTTGCTCAGTTGCAGTGCAGGTTAGAATGGTTTCAGAGAATGAAACAACAAAATTTCATGCCAAGGAAGAGTTTCTGGACATCGAAAACAGCAATAATGATCAAAAACGCTGACTCGCGAATTGCGAAAAACCAAATTATTTCTGATTTCTCATTCCGAAAAAAATTTCGAGTACATCATTCAAGTGCGTCCGTGGGTGTTCTTCGAATAACGGTACATCATACTACAAAGCGCACAGCCAATGCAAAATTCAAACGAGCCAATAAAAGTTTAGAACTGCAGATCGAGTGCAGCCGAGCGCCAAGTAGTCGCCACCAAGTGGCGGTAGCAACTTCTATCTGTGAAGCGTATAGACTAATGAGCGGATATGAGTCCGGTGTGCAATTGCCGTCCACCGACTGTTTTTTTGAGATCGCTTCCCTTCAGCACACCGTACGTTTTTTGGGTATGGGGTACCCCTGGCCTTATAGAGAAAAAAAGGCTTAATTTCTGCAGTTAAAGTGACCACTACGTGGTAAAGTCAAAATTTTTCCCCTCTAAATTGATCCTTCGCTTCGAGACTGGATGAGTTTTGGTTCATTTGAATAGTGGTATCTATTGCGTATTTACAAACTGCTTCTTTCACTGAATCTTTCCTTTTTGTTTGTCATGGATTTTCGTGCGTATGCGAATGAAAATTATTATGTATATTATTATGATATCGATCTCCTACGTTTTAAGCCAATTTGCCAATGTGCCATCGTATAGATTGTGTTCCCTGATAGAAAAGTCTGGTTCGGTTGTACTTAGTTGATTAAATGCTTGATAAATTTAATATTCACATCTCCTTGTGGGTGTGTAGGCTTGGGCTCTACCGGATCAGATCCCTAACGCCCCAGTTGACCCTACAAAGTTAACATGGGAAGAAGCGGAACGGTCCTGCAATGCGTTTTCAGGTCATCTGGCGTCGATTGCCACGGAAAACGAGTACGGGGCATGTTCTGGATAAGGTCATCCCCAACCGCGCCAACGCCTACAGCTACTGGATTGGGCTGCAGGAGATCTCTGGTGGAGAGTTCGCATGGTCGGATGAAACACCATTCGGAACGTTTGCTTTCTTCCATCCCAGCTACAACCAGAATAACGGTGTTACTACGTTGGACTGTGTATCACTGGACGGGTTTGAAGGGAAGTGACATATATCGAGAGCTGTTTGATAGCTAAAGGCTGGGTGTGTAAAATTCCCCGCGGATGGTACAACGAGACCGATGATATTATGCTGGTGCCTGCGCCGACCGCCGTTACGAATGGTAGGTCGTAGGTACAGTTATGCATTTAAGATTTGTACAAAATTCAGATCTTTGCAACAAAATGCAGCATAAGCTGCACATTTTAAGTTGTTTTTTGACGTATACACCTGCCGATTTATCTATCTTTCCCTGACTTGCAGGAATTTTCCTTGCTTATGCACGATGTACAATCAAATTATTAAGTAATGTTTTTGATTATGGTTTTATGGTAGTTTAATTTAACCTAGAATGTCCGGATTTGCTTATAATACGATATTTTTTATTAATTTGATTTAATTCTGTTGTTTTCGTATCCAGTTGTCCATCCGGTGATGGAGACTGGTACTTCCACGCCCCATCGAGCAAATGCTTCTTCGTCTCCCATATTAAGGATTCATGGGACAACGCCCACATGGCTTGCACCGGGAAAGGCGCTAATTTAGCCGGTGTAACGCGAACGCAGCAGCCGTTCCTCATGAGTCATGACGCTATTGACACGCTACGCTGTTCACGACAACCGGTCTCCGCCAGACGTGTCCCACCACCGGACAGCATCGTTGGGTGGACAGCAGCCAAGATTTATACCGTAACTGGGACATAAACGAACCCCATACGGAAGGAATCGAAGCGTGCGGTGTGATTGCTAATATCAATGGAGAAGGGAGAGATGCCAACTGTCAGCGACAGTATAACTATATCTGCCTGCAAAGTTCCATAGTGGTACAGCCGCCTACGCTTCCGCCAGATTATGTCATCTTCCGTAAGTTGTCTTCAGATATTAAAAAGTGAAAGAACTTCGTGATTAGAAATAGTGTGACAGTAGCAAAATGGCTGCCACAAGAATTTGCGTTTGTCGCAATGAATAAACAGAAATAACGATGAGCCGCGTCGAAGAATTTCTGCTGTTCACTTATATTTTCATTTCAATATTGATGAGTGTAGGTAGAAGCTATGCCACGTTAAGCCAAAAGGTATGTTACTGCGAAGAGGCTGCATGCACAATACATAACACATACATACATGGTGCATATATCACATATATATCACATAAGGGGTACTACATTGCGCACCATACCATTTTCCTGTATCGCTCCAATCACAAAGCTTGGCGACTACTGTAGCAATACAGGAAAATGGTATGGTGCGCAATGTAATACCCCCTATATTACAGACTATGTATACTGTACAAGCAGGTGCAAACAAGTATCGGGATACGAGCAGTGCAGTTGCTGTGCTACTCTGTGTTTGTTCCAGTTTTTAGTAAAAAACTGCGGTTATTCATTTGTAGGAGATCATTGTTACTTCATTTCACCTACTGCGGAACGGAAGAGCTGGAACGATGCCGAACAAGCATGTCAAAACAAGTACTTCCAAAATGAGAGGGGCTATACCAACCGACCTCCGTCCACGATCAATACGATCAAGACTTCCTGTCCACATTTTTGATGAAGGACGAAACTGACCGTTGGCGTTGGGGTGGAATGTATCAGGATCCCAAACTGGCTTTGGAGTTTTTCTGGTCAGATCAGTCACGGATCGAATACACCAACTGGGTTCCGGGTGAACCAAACGACCATCCCGATATACGATCGAATCTTTTTGAAGTCTTTTCTGTAGATGATAGATGATGACAGTCTTGTGTGTAGGGTCCGGTATGCTCGGAAATCAAAGGGTCAGGCCGGCCGGCAAATGGAACGATGATCTGTGTACTGTTCAGAAGGGATACATTTGCAAAGGGCGGCAAGGTACGTATAGGTACATCTTACGAATGGATTCATTTAAATCACTAAACAAAATGTTTATGATTACTTCTATTTTGTTCTTCTGCTTTTTTATTGACTTTTGGTGCTATATCTGCTATACTATTAAATGTGCTGAATTGTTTAGTTTGGTTATTCATGAATCATGTCAACCTGAAATTAAGAGCGTTCTGTATAAAACCTTCGAATTGTCAAAATACTGTACTGGTAAACTGCAATCCTTAGATTCCAGATACACACTGCATTTTTTTAATTAAAACACCAGACTAAACACCTTGTTTGTATGCATGAAATTCCAGAGGCTGGAGCGCCGAAACCGATTCCGTCTGTGACTCGGGGAACATGTTCAGTTGGGTACACGCAAGTCGGTGATGTCTGCTTCGTTGTTCGACAAGTGAACACAGACTGTGACACCGCTCACCACGAGCAGCGACCCAGGAAGTCATACTGCATCTGTGATGAATACGATCGAAGGAATGCATATTCATCTACTACTAGGCGAAAAGGACAACTTCCCCGCTGGTACCGGAGCGACCAAAGCTTGGCTCGGTATAACTTCGAGAATGGCAAGATACAATACCAGGAATCCAATTGCTACGTGACCTTTAACAACATTCAGGATTTCTACGCGCATTCCGGACGAGAGAAACGGTGTGTGTACATGGCGTGGAACGGACGCTGGAGACTGAATGACTGCACTGGTGCCAATGCGACGCTGAAATATGTCGTTTGCAAAAGAAGATTAAGTATGTAGTGGCAGATAGGTAACGTTAACCATCCCATAGTATGTAGTAAGTTGCACTCTTCATTCTCTTGATTTTTACAGCTGTTCCTTATCGTTTCTCTCTGTTTTTCATGTTAGTAACCGTTATTGTGCATGGGAACATTTTACAGAGAAATTCTTCTAATGGAGCGATTTTCTTGAATAAATGTTTTGGAATTTCTCAGATTCAACTACTGTTTGAGCAGAATAACTTTTTAATGAATTATTTGATATTATCTTTGAAACTTGTTGCATTCAAAATGAAATTAGATTCGTATAAAAGAAATGTATGGGTTAACTAGCTACCTAATCAAATCTTTCAGTCCCACGTAGATATCGCAGAAAGTATCGTAAGAACCGCCGAAATAATGGTTTTCGGTCTATTAGCGCCGTGTCAGACTGTACCTACACAGCTGAACGGACACTGTTCCACCGGTTTCCCTAATGAATGCAACAATTACTGCTTGTCGTTGAATTACAACACGGCACATGCTCCCAACCAAGCCAGTAAAAAGAGCTTCCAAGAAGCCAGACAGGATTGTGTAAACCGTAACGGGAGTCTCGTGTCCATCCGTAGCCACGAAGACCAACAGTGTTTGATGAAATACATGACCGATGCAACGGAAAGCCTATGGACTGGATTGTACGAACAGTACAATATTGATGAAAATAGTTACAACTGGCAGTGGATCGACAAAACGGTTTCTGTTGGAACCTATCACAACTGGGGTCCAGGTATGCGCAACTTTCATGTTGACAGCATTTCCGGTAAAACGAATACCTTACAATGCAATGTACTTCGAGAACATTATCTTTATTCGGCTATTTATTTGATTTTGACGTGTTTTTAGAAAGGTAAAGAGTACGTGTGATTCTTTAAGCGAACTCAGTATTTGGAACCTTCGCGAGGGCTGTACGGAAATCCTGACGACTGGATTCTGGAATAACATACAATGTTTGGATTGGCGGGGAACAAAATGCGGACACATTTGCGAGGCGCCAAAGATCGGCGATGCGACAGTGGCACCCCTAACCACCACGCAACCGACGATCCCGACTACCGCCAGACCGGGAACTGTCAGCACAACACGGCCGACCACAACAGCTTCGAGAGCAACACCACCAGGAACAGGTAAATATTTCTTTTACTGCGGAAGATCATCTTATGCATAGCCTGCCTGTGTGTGACATGAAGGTGCTTATAAATCATATACAAATTTATCCTGCGTCCGCCACCCTTTGATCCACTTAAACCAGAAAGTCGCGTTTGATTAGATCTGCTTTAGGAATTTTGTAAATTTACTGCTGCCATGATCGACGACTTACTTCAGTATATGTTTGCATATAGGAAGTCCTAGAAGTCCTAGAAAGACGTATATGGCTAAATTACGCAACTTATTCGGAAATATATTAATGCAGTATTTTGCGCGAAATATTTAGTATGACTTACACGTATGGAAATTTTAAACTAGGCGATACAGTACAAAAGTATTGCAGAAATGTTAAAATCGATGCACATTAACTATATACAAAGGTGGGACACGGGGAATTTTCTTCCCAATATTCTGACGAAACCTAATGAGTAAATGATTCAAAACACAAACGTAACAAAACTCAGAATAAACAAATTAATGCATTCCAATCATGCATAAATTTTGCTACCGTACGAACAATACACAGCTCTTTTCTATCCATAAGCCAAAAGCTGGTTAGGTCATTGGGTCTCGGACAAGGGCTTAATCACAGTGCCTGTGAATCCGCTTCTTCTTATAAGGACGTAGGGATTCACAGACACTGTTGTGGCTTAATCGGCTCACGAAGCCAGACAGGTAATCGCGGATTCTTCCCATATACCCGAAACGTGCAAGCGAAGTTCGCACGTTTAGACGTATCCAACAATTTCAGTTTTTGATTTACGATTTTTAAGTTTGAAGTTCGGCTCATTTCAATTGTGGAACATAGATATATTCTGTCATGGGTGATGCAGCACCTCTTGTCGTAGTTTATGGCCAAAAGGAACACCTGCGAGCCCTTCGACACCTGGCCAGGCTCATTGAAGTAGATCTACACATGGACAAGCCGGTCGAGATTTCGTCATTGAAGAATGCCTATTTTCAGGTTTGAGAACATATGATCTGTAATAATTTGATACTTTATCTTTTTTACTTGTTAGTTTACTTACTTTACGCTATTGCTACTTACTTTACTTTTTTTGTTTACTTTCGTAATTGTTGTACAATCCACAGCGACGCTCCGCGTCGCCGGGCTTGGTTGTCGTGTTATTGATTTTTGTTTTACTGTATCGGCTAATTATTGTCATTGGGATTAGTAATTACGGCGCTACCATATCAATGTCTACGGCGTGGTGCACCATGTGGCAAAAAGTCGCAAAATGGCAATCGCAGACGAAAGCTGCTTTTTTTCTGGCATATCTGTTTGTATTCCATTAGTACACGTTAGAATTTTACTGTTCACGCGGTTTCGCTAGTTTTGCTAGGTATTTAGGACCTCACAGTTTTCGCCGAATATTGCGTTTCGCTACTGTCGTCTAACTTCTCTTGCAGCCAGCGTTTCGTAGAGTTACTACGTAACATCCGGGTCCAATTTTGCTGTATTGTAATTTTAGTGCAATTACATCGTATTGTAATTAATACAATGTGTAGCACAATGACATACCACATGAAGACATAGCACTCCATTAATAAGAAACATCCTGATCGCACTTTCAAAGTGACCTTTTATACGTTTATTCGTCGAGTACCCCGCGTGCAGAGACGCATCGAGCCCCTTCTGCGTTCTAATAACTTCTTACTTACACAAGCTAGCTTTTTTCTAACCAGATTCGGATTCCTCACATTCTTTGCATATTGTTACCAAGGCCTAATTTCAATTCCGAGAACAAATTCGTCACAGCTACATGGCCAAGTTCGTTCGTTCGTTCGATCGTTCGCTCCAATGTAAGGCAAAATTAAGACAATCGCCCGATGGAAGCGCCAACGTAAACACCCCCTCGGGCGGCTGCATGTTTTGCTTTACATCAGGCCGACCGCCGGCAAAGCTTGAGCAGGTAGCTGTGACGAAATGTTTTTCGAAAATCAAATCAAAATTCGGACTCGGTAACAATATGGAAAAAAGTGAGGAATCCGAATCCGTAGGCAGAAAAAAACTGGCCATAGACGTAAGAAGTTATTAGAACGCATATTAAAGGGGCTCGATGTGCCTCTGCCCGCGTGTATAGTGCTGGCCGTCTGTCCGCCGTCGGTCAACACCTGACTGCGAAGAGCAAATTATTAATATGTGCAAGTACCACACGCCTGAGCTTTCTTTATTCGGATTTCTTTCCTTTCTTTCACTCATAATAATGTACGATATATACGATATTGTGCGATATAATTTGTTACATAATAATGTACTTAAATGACTATGTGTTTATGATCCATTGATCCTGCTATGTTATATGCCGATACTAACATACCAGTTATGTACATGCTTACATGGTAATAATGTAGCTTTTATGAGGAATTATAATTTTGGTTACTGTTACCAGCAATAAACGGGTTTCCTGTCTGATAGTGTAATAAAAAAATAATTACGATACAAACTGAATATTTATTATTAAATTTTTGTACTTTATTGCTGTATGGAAGTGTCGTCTCAAGTTTTTGTGTGAAAGGCCAACGAAATTACACGAGTCGAAAAGAAAACTGACAGAACACCAAGACGGTTAATTTCAATTCACAAGTAGGCTATCCCTAACGGGATGTTCGCCCAAACATGGGAGCTACTTCAATAAATTCTCTTAAATGAAAGGAGCACATAACAATTTTTCTCATTGCAACCACTACAAATGGTACAAGTTATGAATTTCCAAAGTTATCAATATGTGACTACTGTAGTTTTAACACTGCGGTCTATGGGTGATCCATAGATCGTTATTTTGCCTAACGGATCACCCATAGACCGCAATTTTAAAGCAAGACACATACTGATAACTTTGGATATTCATAACTTTTAACTATTTGTAGTGGTTGCAATGAAAACAATTACTATGTACTCTTTTCATTTAGGAGAATTTATTGAGGTGGCTCCCACGCTTGTGCGAATATCCCATGAGGATAGTCTACGTCGTTTCAGCAATTTTTTTATAATGACAACTTGCCTGCATTACCACGTGTTGGCAAACATTTTGCCGTCAGAACATTTGTTTCATACGTAAAAAGTACGCAACGCCATAGCGAGAAAAATGCTTGTTCCAGTATTAAAGATAACTCATGTCAGCATTAATTATACACATCACTGCGCTATCGCCAGTGTAGCCAATAATCTTGTTTCTGATCTGCAGGTTCCCGATCTTAAAATTTTTATATCTCGAACCAATGTTACATTAAAAAGTCTAAATTGTACCTTAATATCTGTTGTAGCGTAAAAATACTGACTAGCTCTTTTTTATTTTGAACGGTCTGCAAGTTATTATTGTACAGTACCATTTGACACTTGTCAGTGGAAATTAGTAATTGACTAACGCGCTATTTCTATTGCCTTCCCATCATGTTTCCCGATCAAGCCTCATAATTCTAAGCAAAACAAAGAGCTAATCTGTTTTATAGTGTCTGCTGAGATTCCACACTGATAAAATTGGAGATCCAGAACAGAAAGGCAGAATACAGGAAATAAACAACGCCTGGACACGGGCTACACAATTCGAAGACGCGTTAAAGCTACTGAAGGAAAAAGAACTGGCTTCCGCGAGCTCGAAAATGCAACAAGAACCATCCCCCGCAGAAAACTTCCAGGAAAACATCCCGAAAGCCGGACAAGCGCCTACTAGTGGTGCAAACGCCACCTGTGCCAATTCGTACAGAGAAAAGTCCATGTGGCTGCCTTACTGGTCCATTTCAAACACACCTGGTACTCTTTGCGCTTTACTGCTACCGGAACAGATGGCTGGAGCTATTCTTCCGCTCCTGATGAACGAGGACTTGCAGAATGAAAACTTTCCCATCGCAATTCCTGCGCAATTTGGCTACGCGTTGTGGGTTGTGCAACAAATAGCATGGTATGTCAATTCGAACGAATTTCGCTTCAACAATCAATTGCTACTGTCATAAATTTCTGAACTTACCCCGTTATTTCAAAAATATGAACAGACTAGCACTATTCTATTATACACAGATTCAAATTCACATTTTAATAATTTTATTTAATTTTATCGCTGAAGGATTGCAGTTACTGTGTTTGCTGTTTTTAGACCTAACAATGTTTGTTTAGGGAAGCCCGCGGGCGGTCCATCGCACCGCTGACAAGGGAAAAATTTGTCGACACCGGATTTTTGGTAGTATCGAACATGGTTGAGCTTGAGTTGCGGTCATTTGCGAAGTACGCTGGAGTGACAAAATCGAAATTATGAAAAAAAAATTAAAAAATCAAATTATGAGATTGTAATTTTGCAGTTTTTTGGGGTTTATGCGTAGCGAGTTGGACATCGTTACGCACCTGGCCACTTCAGAATTTCTGCCACTAATGGCAACGAGTGACGAAGAATTAGCCATGCGAGCCACTATTTGGATAGTGGCCATGCTGAAGTGTAACCTCTATAATCATGCGGTGACTTTGGCAGTTAAATTTGGACTATCGGATATTGCCCTGCAGATCGCGCGGCAATTTATGTATGACGACCGAAGTGTACACACTGGTCGTCTGCCAAGAGCGGACACTTCAGCGCTAAAGGAAGCCGTCTTTGTTTCTGCCCTCAACTACATACACAAAGAAAAAGCGCGGGTCGCTTTATTGGAAAAGTAAGTGTGTTAGTGCGCACATCACGTAGTAGTACTGGTTTTGCCTCCCACGCACCGTTTTGCTGCCACAGACGTTTGTTTTAGGAATAAATTTGAATTTACGTGTCCCTTTAACCACGAACTGGCCAAGCTGTTCTCGTTACACCGGGAGGCAGTCCACGTCTCCTGCAGTCGGATTTTCCAGGATGAAACTGCATTTTGTTGTCACATGAAGCTCCACGAATCTCGCAGTGAGGTAACGCGTAGCCATTAATTAAGGCATATCAACCCAGAAGGTATATTTTTAAGTGTCCTTTCTTGTAGGTGATCAGTTTGATTCGACCGTGCTCGCTCTGCAGACTTCCCATGCTCACGGCTGGCGGCGATCTGGAACGCTGCTTATTCAAAGAGGTTCACGCCTCTTCATGTACAGCACCGAACAAAAGAATCCTGCCGGGCTGGGTTCCAGAAGAGAAGTAAGAAACTTCACTATGCAAGACATCTTTCCATTGGACTGTTTTATAACATTGGATTGCAGATTTTTGCGTTCCCGTAGAAGAGACTATCGTCTGTCCAGCGAATGTCCATCCCCATGCGTCCCACGGAAGCTGAATGGAATCAAGAGATTGCAGTTGGGAATTCCCATCGCTTTACCTGAAGCTGGTGAAGTGATCATTCACTGCTTTCGGTAATGGTAATACCATACCATTCCGGAATCCAATCCTTTCAAGATGCGGAGTTTTCAATAATATAATACTATGGTTCAGGTCTTTTTCGTGGCTTTCTTGTGGTGGAGTTATTATTTGTTCATTATTACTTCAGTTTCCTAGTTGTTGATTAGCTGAGTCGTTGATTTAAGTTCGTTGTCAATATCGTAGATGGTTTTCATTTGTTTCCATTTATAATGACAAAAAAATGTTAATTTACTCAGAATGTTGGTATGTTAGTATGTTCTCATTTGCTTAGTAATCCTGGAAATTTAATATCCACTATGCAGCATTTCTTTGTCATTGATCTTGCCGAATATTCAGAAGTAATCGTAACTTCAAATCGTGCGACAAGTGATTTGAACAAGTGATCCAGTTAAGTGCAAAATATACGATTAACATGACTTAACTGTGTACTTGTATATGATTAAGTATTGTACTGCATTTATGACCAAAATTCATTTGCCGGTTGCGTATTACGACAGTCAATGGGAATGTTAAAAATGCCTGGGAAATTTATTTTGAAGAATCTGAAGAACCTTTCTTAAAGCCACGTTGTCATGAAACTGTGTTTTATCCTGTAAATCTATTTGGCGTGGAATATGGAGAATCAAATTTTAGGCGAATTGTTTCGCTTTCTGGATGCCTATCAAATCTGAAAATTTTACAGTACCGTAACCATATGACGCGGGATAGCAGTAACAATGCCAGAAAATATGAAGCACATCTGATATGATCTGATATGAGCACATATGATCATGAGCTGGTCAACCGCTACCAGCTGCAGCCGGAAAACCGTTCTGCGGCCGAATGAGTGCTGTAAATGCGAGTAGAAGTACTTCTATGTAAGAATCTAGATATGATGTTTTTTCGGCGCGGTCATCCGAGCATGTGATGTATTCTGTTTTCCTGCGTGCACTGTTGAAATCACCATCAATCATACTGTATGTTTTTTCAGATCCATCGAGCGTTAGACCATTGCGGTGGCAGTCAACAATCTGCGGAGTGCCGTCAAATTTTGTTTGGCAAGCACGCCCATCGGATGCTCTTCAGATGGACGCTGTTCATGGTAAATAAGAGCGTCGCTGATGACCTTTCACGTTTGTGTCTTTGATCAAATGAAAAGAAAATAAAACAGAGAAGCATGAAACCGGATATGCGCTAGACGTACTATGAAACGCTTCTTGCTGGTTACTGAGGATTTGAAGAGTAATGTCGTATCTGTTCCAGAGCCGCTAAAATGTGACCCACCATTTGTTCTGTACCACGAGCGCTGCTACTGGTTTGCGAACGATCTGGTCACTTGGGACGCAGCCCGATCAGCCTGTTCCCAAACTAATTCCGTGCTGGTGCAACTTGACAGTATGGCGGAAAATACGTACCTTAGAGGTACGCATAAACATAGCTGCATTGTTTTAGTTATACACGTGCCACTCTTTTAAATGTCATCTAATTACACATAAATGCAAGAACGACAGAAACGCTTTACTTATACCATAATTATTTTTAGACCAAGTTACCACTGATGTCTGGATCGGCTTTCGGATAATTAGACCAGATCCCAATTTCGACAGTCCCAGCTACCTCCAGTATGCTGATGGACGAAATGTACGTGACAATTTTCAAAGTGAAATGATCATACAAACTCGACTATTCGATGTTAATGCCGTGTCATATGACATCTACGCGAACGGATTCAATGCCATTGTCCAGTAGTTTTGATTAATCACTGATTTTATGCACAGATCCAAGGTTAACAACACTGTGCAGGCATAACTACAGCATGATTACAGGCGTTCGATCGATCGATCAGCCCGTACTGGGTATATATATACTTATATCGAAGTAATTTTTATTGCTATCATTGCTGTACCGACAAATGTACACCACAAATAAGTGAAGTCTATAATTAAATCTCAGTTATGTGACCCTTGAGTGTGCAACAGCAGAGCTGTGATAAATTGCAAGTTTCCGACACGGATTATAAGAATCTTGGACAGCAAAATGTGGATGCGAATTCGAATTCGCATACTGCATGATTATGGTCGCAGTGGGCAAGTCTGGGAGCTTCCGGTTGCCTACACCAATTTTGCTTCGAGTGAGATGTCATTTACTTGTTCTCTGTTATAGATCTATCGTACGCGTGCAGTCTAATTTGCACCTGTGATAAGCCGCAAGAGATGACAGTGGTAGTCATAAACAATTTTAATTATTTTCTAGATGCACAGTTTGACTGGGCCACCGCATACAGTCCATATTGTTTAGCCCGCGGTGGAGGCTGGATGCCCGAGGCCTGCAAGGGGCAGTTGAGATATTCGGTATGCAAGAAGCCGGGCAAAACAACGAAACCCTCAGTTTCTGCTACAACACCACTCCCATTCGGTAGTTATCCTCTTATCGTTAAAAATGTCGAACAAATCTAAACTTTGTCATCTGTCTAGAATTTACCTACGGCTGTCCAAAGGGATGGCAACACCACGGCACCAGCCATGTTTTCAGCGCAACAGCACCTCAGTTGACTGGACTTCCGCTCAAGAAGCGTGCCGGAAGCAGCAAGGGTACCTTGCCGCAATCGCGTCCGAGGCACAAATGCAACAGATCAAGGACATTGTAAAAGATGCATGGATAGGCTTAAATAGTAAAGCCCGTCCCGTTGACCCTCGATTTTATCGTAACGATGACGCAAGTACCGTTCTATATACCCCATGGGCTGACCAGATCTCCAGACCAGGCAAGCCTAATTAACCCAGCTGATGCCGACTGTGTGGCAGTATACTCACTAGCACGATTGATGCATACGCCTGCAGTACCCGCAAACCGTTCGTCTGCATGTTACCCGAGGTCAAACTGGAACTGTTGCCACCGGAATGTGTGACTCCTCCACAAGACACCGGTTGTCGTCGATGGGGCTATGGATACAAGGATTCCTGTCTATACATGGGCAACGACGCCAGCAATCCCAGTGGACAGCGGGAAATGGTGACCTTTGAGGAAGCGCGTGCCGCATGCCGCAAGAACTTCGATGCGGATTTGGTGGTGATTAATAACGCCGATAATCAAGAATTCATTGCTCATTTGATCGGGCAGTGGAGTTCGGATTACTGGATTGCATTAAGAGAGGATGAAATGCCGTGGAATCATTCAAGAAATGGGTGACTGGAGCAAATGTTGACTACACAAACTGGGCACACAGTGAACCGCACGTATCTCAAGGAAATCTCGGATGTGTAGCACTGGTATCATCGGCCAGAGGAGATCTTCATAACCCGGGTGAATGGTATGTTAATCCATGTTCTTCATACAAGTTTGCTTTGTGTGAGGGCAAACGACAAGGATGGACGCCTCCCACACCCGCTCCTACGCCATTCGTCAGTGGCTGTCCGAAAGATTGGAGAACAGCTGATTTGCTATCCAAAAACTGTTATAGAGTATGCTAGATTCTCTATCACTGCACTTTCATGTGTCATGTTTCTATTGCGAGTTTGGTATATCTAGGACCCTTTTTATATTTCTTCGGTTATTTGACCCACCAGCCGTAACAATTGGCATTCAACCGCCTGTGTCCAGATTAACCTGGCAAGAAGCCGAAAATTTCTGCATCGGTTACCGGGGTCACTTGGCATCCGTTGACTCAGTAAGCGAGCAGCAATACATCCGAAAATTGTTGCCTTATCAGTTCGGAAGCCCGAGCGAGCAGAAAAACAATTTCTGGATTGGTCTGAAGGAAAAGGATCAGACATGGGCTTGGTCAGACGGGACTGTTTAAGGAACAAACACTCAGTTTCATTTCACCACCGATTACAGTACTTCCGATATTGTTGACTGCGTGGCAATGGAAACATACACTGGATCGTGGATTAGGCAAAACTGTTTGCTGTCTTGGGGATGGGTCTGCGAGGTACCGAAGGGACTGTATACCGAAGGCGAAAAACTGCCGACTATGCCGCCTGCAATCGAAATCACTCGTAAGAAATAATTTCGCACTTTCTTGCCGTGCGTTTTCCTGTAAATACCGGTACCATGTATTTCAGTAACGTGTGGAGTTTACTCGGCAAGAGGCGATTGGTTCTATCATCCTCAGTCAGATACCTGCTTTTTCGTTTCCCGATTTCAAGACAGTTGGAAAAACTCCCAGCAGTTCTGCAACGAGATTGAGTCGAATTTGGCTAGCGTAGAGGCATCTCAGCATGATTTCCTTACTATGGTGATATCAAAGCAGGCAACTGTCAACACACAGTTTTGGATTGGTCTACGCTTACGTGATCCATCGACCAATCAGCATGCTTGGGTTGACGGTTCCAACTCGCATTTCCGTGCATGGGCACAAGGCGAACCGCATCTCTATGGCGTCGAAAGATGTGTCTCGATGGATAACCGCAACGGAAAATGGAGGGATGAAGTTTGTGGGGTGAATTTCGAGTTTGTCTGCAAAAAGAGCAAAACGGCCATTATCGCCACTCCCTCTCCATTGCCGTCATCAGGCGTAACGGATACATGGGGTTGTCCAACTAGCTGTCCGACATGTGTTCCATTCCGTAAGCAAATTCACTTAGTTTTTCCGAATTTACGTCGTTCTTCACCGAAGCAAACTTATGCTTTTGTATCTTATATTTCTTCTCCACTGTCGCAAGCTGACTGGAACAATGCTCACGCTACCCGTGGTTATTTATACTTCTACATGAACGAAGAAGATCACACCAAAAGTTCACAGCTGTTATCCATACATGACGCTTTGGAGCATTCATTTGTTTTAGCTCATATGGGAAAAGATAGGGCAAACAGGTGGATGGGGCTTTTCGAAGACAGGCAAAAGAAAGGATGGTTTTACACCGACGACACTCCTTTCGATTATACAAACTGGGATTTCAAAGAACCTGTCCTATATAAAAAATCTTGCAGATACGTATGCTGTTTATGCGGAGCATCTCTGTGAGTGGCTTGGACCAGTCCACAAAAACCTTTTGTTTTCGTATCTTATAAGAATCAGAAAACTGGATGCGCTGAGTCCTGTTTTCAAATAATTAGCAACAAGACTCGACGACGGGGTCACGAAAATTTGTAAAATTTCACCTACATGAAATGGCTAAGACCGCGCTACATAAGTTGGAATGCAGAACGTAACACTTTGCGTATTGTTGTTCATAATGATTGTTATGTATTCTAGTGCGTACGCATATTCAGTGCGCTTCCACATAATTTTCTCGATATTCGGTATCACATCTCAGTAGATATCTCGAGTAGAAGTACTCATTCGATATCCATGTTGAAATGCACTGCAGCAAGGTTTTTACTGTGCAGGAGTCACTGTTCGTTTATATTCTGGGAGATGCTGGACGTGCCGGGGCCTGGAACGATCATTTTTGTCACGATAAATATGCTTATGTCTGCAAGATGAAGAAAGGTTGGGCAGACTAAAACCGTTATTTGCGGGCGATTACTCTACTGATGTTTAATGTTTAACGTGTAACGCAAGTATTGTTTTCTCTTTGGTTGTGGTACGGAAATTTAGTTATACATGCACATATTGAAACAATGAACTATACTGATGTCCTCTCTTGTTTCAACAGATGCAAAATTTCCAGTATATATACAGCAGTCTACAAATTGTCCCACCGGTTTCAGTGGCATAGGGGATGCCTGCTTCAAAGTGGTACCGCTTGCAGCGGGATCAAACACCTGGGAAAATGCGAAGACTGTTTGCTCACGTGATCCAGGAGCTCGCATTGCTACTGTCATGAATGTGTACGAGAACTCTGAGCTGCACGTTCTCTTAGCCGAAAAGGTCAAATTTGTGAATGACTCCACTGCGAATGCTTGGATTGGCGAATTTGGCGTGCAGGAAACCAAAGGCACCTTGAGTTGGCCGGTTAGCGGATGTCTACCTACGTATAACAACATCAAGGATTTCTATGCGGCGCCAACAACGGATAGCACCAAATGCGGAGCTATTTCGTACGATGGAGCATGGCACACGAGTCCATGCAGTTCAAATAACTTGAACTATGCAATATGCGAAATCAGAACGCGTACGTATTGTGGAAAGGTGTACTGGTACGAATTCTGCTTTTGAGTGACCTTCTGGTTTCAGCGGAATGTCCAAAAACGCCGGAACATGTCCTGATGGATTCTCTGTGGATTGTGGTGGGAGCTTTTGCTACAAAGTACAGTTGCCCAATGCAACCGGTGACAAGTCTTACAACTGGAATGAAGCAAAAACCGCTTGTACGTCTATGAACAGCAGTCTCGCATCGGTCAGAAACGAAGGAGAAAACACATGCCTGCAAAGATGGGTGGAACACTCAACGGGAGCTTGGATAGGGTTGACCGAAATTCAACAGGGCTTTTCATGGCCGTGCCAGTATCAATGGACATGGTTGGATCCGGAAGTGCAGTTCGGAAGCTTTAGTAACTGGGCGCCGGGTGAGACTATAAATTATGTTTCGGTTGTTTGTGTCAGACATCTGCTGAAGATATGTACGAGATATGTAGTAACTAACTAGTAAGTACGAGCTATGAATGTCGTAAAACGCGTACGAGATACTTAATTACAAGAATCAATCGACATAATTTTGACGCGTTTCAGGAAAACCGAGTGGACAAGATTTTAGCCGTGGGCCATGTGTGGAAATGGGAAGCGATGGGAAATGGTATAATTGGGGTTGTTCTGGAAATCACCGCATCCACGAGGATTTGTCTGCGAAGTTGAAAAATCATCCAAGCCAACGGTAAATCGGCTCGTTTCTCGTGAACAATTTAATTACATAAGCTTTTTGACTAGTTTCTTACGCGCCCGCAGTAATTCAGTGCGTCTCTTCTTTATTCACGTGCCAATTATCGAAATGGAAAGTAGGTAAAGTATTGTTTATGAATCTTCAGAAACTTGCGGAGCGTCTTCGAACATGGGAGACTGGTTCTACCATTCGCCTTCGGACAGCTGTTCTTTGTCTCTCGAATCCAAGATGCTTGGCGGGACGCGCAAGAATCATGCAACGCCCTTGGCGCACATTTGGCTACTGTGGAAGCAACCCAACAAGACTTCCTCGCAACAGTATTGGCCAAACAGGCATCGATTAAAACCCAGTTCTGCAGATTGGTCTTCGCCTTCGTGACCTTTCGACCAATCAGCACGCGTGGATCGACGGGTCCAACTCACATTTTCGTGCATGGGCGTCAGGCGAACCACACCCGTACGGCGTCGAAGCTTGTGTCACGATGGACAGCAGTACTGGAAAGTGGAAGGATGAAGTGTGTGGTGTGAAGTATGAATACGTTTGCAAAAAGAGCCGACTTCCGATCGTGGCTGCGGTTAGTCCACCTTTAAATGAAACGGCGACGTGGGGATGTCCGACTAGCTGTCCAACTTGCATACCATTCAGTGGGTGCTTCCAGCATCGAAATTTTACTAGTAGTTTGCCATGTGGTACTCCTCGTACTCATATTAATACCATTAATTACTCATATTGCATGTAACAACAACACACGTTTCCCGCTTAAAAGGTGATCCATGCGTATTTTGGATTTTTTTGTGTGTGGATGTCTTTCTTCGTTTTTCTTCCAGTTGTTTATTTCTGAAATAGTTTCGGGTCTGTCTGACAATAAGGTTTTAAATTAATGACACTTTAGGTAGTCTGGTATAAAAACAAGACGCATTTAAGTACATTCGCTAACATTGCTGCATATCATTCACAGTACTGGATCGAGCCATGTACTGTGAAAAATTATATGGTACTTCGTACATATAGGTCCAAAAAATCAACCATGATACAGATTTGATTTTAAAGGGGACAGCTGCTATGTTTTCTCCTCAACGCTGGGTCTGGCCGACTGGACTAACGCCCACGCAACATGCACATTCATGTATCAGAACGACCAAGATCCTTCGAAGAATTCTGACCTCTTGTCAATCCATGATGGCTTGGAGCAATCTTTTGTTGTGGCACAAATGGCAAAGGATCGAGTCAACAGGTGGATGGAACTTTTCGAAGATCGACAGAAGAACGGATGGTTTTATAGTGATGACACTCCTTTCGATTATTCCAACTGGGATTTCAATGAGCCTATTCC
>JAQGAU010001206.1:0-20617 GCA_034698045.1 Paramacrobiotus richtersi | reverse complement strand
TTTATTGCAAAAGATAGCAGAATGAATGGACGTCTGGAATGCTGTAGAAAAGTAACTGTCAGACTTCATGGGGGGCGAGGGGAGGTGCTAAAACCAGTTGCTCGGAGCTGGCGGGCCATCACTGTAATTATCTACCATAATTTGATCAGCAGTGATCAGAGTAGCAATACTAACCAGTTTTATACTGATCAACATGAAGTTTAGTAACGAAACGGACTTATGATTCAACTCAGCTTACACTAGGAGAACCCAAACACTCCGTTTTGGATCGTTCCATGGGAGCCTCAGAATGCCATTCTCCATCATCCAGCAACCGGTGCCTACCTATCTCACTGCGGATGGAACAGCGCTTTGGAGAGCATGAGCGCCGGCGTGCCCATCATCTCCTGGCCACTCTTCGCCGACCAGCAGACCGTGGGTCAGATGCTAGTACAACGCGGAGCAGCGGTGTTGATTAACGGCACCAGTTTCTTCTTCCGGCGTATTGTGACATCCGGGGAAATCCAGGAAGCCATCGGGATGATTCTGAATGATCCCATGTACCGCAAAGGCATGCAGAAGATACAAGGAGATATCCAGGATGCCTTGTCAGAAACTGGATCAACGATACGAGAATTGGAAAAATTTGTGCAGTTTAGCTCGTAATGAAAGCACATAATATTATGCATGTTTATGCATTTCGCTTCCTTACCACTGCGCTTATCATTTCCATCAAGATGCGTACAATTTACTATGTGCATCTTGTCTTAGGTCTTTAAGAATAGGCCAGCGCATCGGATTCGTCCTTTTTATCAACACGTGCAATAAAGCAAACAGACCGCAAATCAAACATGCACAGAATCAAGAAAAATGTGAATCATATACGCATTTTCATATAACTAGCAAAAACATTACGAGACTAAAAATATTCCGTTTGCCAGATCGCATACCACGCATATATTGCCGAATACCAACAAACAGAAACAACCAACAAAAGAGTTAATGATTTCAGTGCTTTACAGAACTGAATAGATAAGACAATAACTACCGAATTCAGATATTACTAATCGTGCTTGTATTGGTGTTCCTGAGCTTCTTGACCTGAAGCTTCTGTTCTCTCAGTCGAACGGCCTGAAGGCGCGAAGCAAGTTTGCAAGTGATGGCCGAAGTTTTCGGGAAGGTTAGGGTTTGAGCCTTGCAAAATGCGCGGATGACCTCTGCAAGCAAGTTAGCTTTGAAGTAAAACCAACGAGAGCAAATTCTCATTAACGATTACTGACTGGCCGAATTGTGAGCAACAGCCAATAAATACGGAAACAAATGTGAAGGACTTTCCAACCAACAGGCTCCATAAATAAGATATTGCTTCAGGGTGATTGATCCTTATTTTGAAGCCTGTTGCCCCTTGTTAGTTTAGTAATGTGTTTTTGTATGAAACGCAGTACCGAAAAATCATGATTACTAAAATCACTGAATCAATAAATATTTCAACCTTTTTCAAATAGGAATATGATATTACTTTCAATGTGTGCAACCCGACTTTTATCCAAAGGTGGTCGGCCAGTAGAGTTCCCGCCCCGCGGGCAAGAAGCCAACATTTCGTCCACAGTGAAGTATTTGTCCATTAGTTCCGCGCACGCGTCCGTCCACTTTACAATGCCTTTGCTTTGGCAAAACTTCTGAAATATGTCAATAACCCGATCAGATTTGTAAAAACTATTACAGAAATGAAATCAGTAAAGTGCATGAAATTACAAAATAACAGCTGACCAACATTTAAAAAATTATATGGTTAGCTGCATTAACAGAATAATACTAAAATATGATTAATTGTGATACACTAGCAATGAAACTAGGCATCACTAACACTTGTAAAGATTTACAGTACAAAAAAACCGACTTTTGTTCAACAGTAAGGTGCCATGGCTCTTACCACATCTTCCTTGATTTTCTCGTCCTGGCTGAGCTCGGCAAACGGTTGCGGACACTGTTTCTGAAAGATGTACTTGGTTCAGATCACGATCGGTCAAATATAAATAGCTACAGGTAAATTACACAAAAATTAAAAATCAAGTTACCAGCTTTTTCTGAAGATCGTGTACAACTTCCTTCAGTTTCGAAACGGAAACAACAAGGTCGGCTACTGTCAGCTCCATTTGTTTGAGCCGCTTGATGTCACTGCCGAGGTCAGCAGTTTTCATCTCCTGTTGAGAGCGATGGTCACAGCAGGTGGTTAGATGATCCTTTAAAAATGCAGACATTTTGGGACCAGAGGCCGAAAAGAGACGGTATAACGATCTACGTACTTAATGTTGTTACGCTAGGAATGAACTACTGAATTTTGTCATGTACAGTTGATTATTTTATAATAATACAGTCAGTACTCACCCAGCTATAATAACTCACAAGTCAGTCACGGAAGTAACTTGATAACGTCACCTTATTGAATCGGTACAAAAATACTTCAGCCTAAAAGTTCAATTGATATGGAGCGCTTGCTTCGACCGAATGACAGAAAAACCTTGTCTAAATCTAGGGAAGGAACTGCTGTGGCACTTATAGCATAGTACGACTGAATCAATAGATAGGGCATCTCCTTCAAAATCCCTTCAGTTCCACTATGCTTGTAGCCATCGCGTTAGCCCGCTGCATTTCCACACTATAATGCGGTGATAGATGAACTTTTTGTCCTTTTTGCGGCCGTTAATTACTTAGAGTTGTTCATTACATATGCATTGTAGTTAATACTAATTGTGTTGTATGTCCTACTTATACGATAGCCTTTTTTGCTCATTAGTTAAATCAACTTAAAGGGATTAAGTCTTGGAAAATCATCATGTAAAATATCACTCCCTAGGTTTTAAGCTCGCACACAAATGTTGTTTTTACTCTCACAGCAAAGTTACCTGAAATGCCTTTTCTGCTTCCTTTCTGCTCGCTTCAAGCGAACTGAGTCGCCGATCACACCGATCCTGTAATCGGAAATATTGTTATAATATAATCACAAAATGAGTACAAAAAGGGCTAATTCTGCGGGAAATTTGAATTTAGGAATTTCAAGATTTTGTTGGCTGTAGCGTCTTTTTTCGCTGGAATTGGAACAACTTTTAGATTTTGTTGAACTTGTGTAACAATTACCGGTACACTCAGCGTAATCATCTCGTCAGACAGATAATCAGTCGTTGGGTGCTCAGCTGGGCACGAATCCGGGACAGCGTTATCCACAACATATCGATTCAAATGCATATTCCGTACGTGAGCACGGGCATTTTTTCTCGTTTTTAAAGTTGTCTCGCAAATTGTACATCCGAAATCCCGTGATCCGCGAATTTGCACTAAGTGGCTCATTTCCAGCTGAACGTTGTGTACTGCTGCTGATCCACGAGGGGTATCGTGTCTTCCACTCATTTCGAAAATTCCAGAAAGAAAAATGAGGAAGATCGTAGCTTTAGGCTCAGAATAACAATTTGTAGAATCGGGCGTGTGTTGATCACACTTTATGGCAGGACATATATGTTAAGGAAGGCGGCAGTATCAACAGTTTGCTTTACCTTCCAAATCTGAGTAAGGAATGGACTAGGTGTGCAGTGAATTTTATTTGAAGAGATTGAGAGAAATACGATCTGTGTCAAACTCAGAATAACATTTCTATCCGGAATACCAAACAAAAGGTGGATACCAAAATTAATTGTGAAGCAGTGATTTTCTACCAGGCGTACATCTGCCTGTTCAGTTTGAATGCTTCGCATATATACTGGCTAGGACAGTTTCTCGCCGCGCAACCTTTGCATACAGGAATCTTTGACTACGGGAGTCCAAGGAATACATCGGCCATAAAAGCAGTACACTTCCTAGACCGTTCTATGGAATGACAAGAAACAAATGGCCATTGAATTCATGTCAGACTTCTGTGCGCCTATACACGGATTTACATAAAATACATAAAATTTGGCCAGAGAAAGGACTTTCATCATGTTTTATCAAGGCTGATAATGAAGTACGAACTGTGAGCGAACGCTGTATTTACTGCACAGTTTTTTCAGAGAAATGTTTCGTTTCCTGACAAATGGTTGTACGGATATATACGAATCATATGTACCAGTATGCATAAGGTTTTATGAAATTTGTTGCCTTACGTTTTGTCCACTTAAGTCTTAAAGGTATGCATTTCAGGTTTATATACACCGTTGCGTAAAGAAGATAATAATCAATGCTATACTATGGAAGATGGGGAACATGGTTAAAGAGTTTCGAAGATGGGCAATGATGGATAGACTAAACGGTTTCATCTTCTACCGCTATGGTGCAATGAGTACTTCAGTGTACTCTCTAGCTTTTCCTGTTTATTTTTGATATTCATGTCCGTCAGCTAGAACAGCCATAACCGATCGCGGGGGTGTACAACAACTTCTATGCAACCACTTTCCCTTCCCGACCGGGTCTTTACACTCCACAAACGAATTATTCCAACAGTTCCCCGACTGCTCCGTTAGCTGTTTACGTCCACTATCCAGATCATATTTACAGCATTTCATTAACCGCCGCAGTCCATCGTTCCCGAATGGATACGGATGATCCACGGGACATTTCACCTGCTGACCACTGTCCAGTGCCCGTGTGTCACACTCTCGTCCCACATCCAAAAACACTTTCGGCTTGAGTTTCCGAATGTTGTCCCTTATTTGTTGTCCGTATTTTTCCAATTTTAAAGTGTCTCGGATTTGGGAATACCACTGCTTATCCAGAGATCGGTAACGGGAGGGATTGACCAGGCCTAGGTTGATGAGGGACTGGGCATGCTCGGTGCTGCGCCATTCGTGGTTATCCGCGCGGAGGATGGAGAAATCGGGGATAACAGTATCGGTTTGGGGATAGAGGCATTCGGAGATATTGGATTTTATGCAGTACCGGTTTCCGCTGATCAGTGTTAGGTGGGATGACTCGACGCACGGCGCTGTACTCTAAAAAACGGGTCGGTTAATTAGGTACAATAAAACTGCCGGAACAACTTATGATTAGGGATATCAGGATTAGGGTTTAATGCTTGACGTCTACGCAATTACAACGCCAATGCAAAAATCCCTTATCGAGGTACGTACAACGTGCGGTTAAGGGGAGAGTAAAAAACCGGTAACGCTTTTGTAATACAATTCTTTTCCAGTGATCAACCGGAATAACCCTTTTAAACTGATACATGATCCACAATAATAAAGATCAACCGATCATCAATGGTATTGAGAAAGCAAATATTATGGTATCAGTACTGACATTTTGATTCATGAAATTTTGATTTTGCCTGTCCACTTATGCTGTCTGTCTGCTCGCCCAGAATATTTACTCCAACACATGTTTAGTATTTTAATATTAATTAAATGCAGGTTGTCTTTCCTAAAGTACGCTGTGCGTTTTTTGATTTAGACATATAAAATTATTTTATACGAGTAACTTCACAATTCGTTAGCGAAACCACTGCGCATGATTTTAACTTAACTAAAGTGCGGTTGGAAGATTTTTCATGTTATCTTAAGCTTTTCCACGTCTGTATCTAAAAATAGTTGTAAGAGCTGTCAATTATCTAATTCTACACTTCCTACAGCAAAAACTTATGTATAATCATAAGCTTACATTTTTGTCATTTTTCCCGCAGTTTCGAGCACTGTCTCCATCCTTATCCAAACCCGGATGCGGTGCCCGAAACCCATTCATCTCCAGAACCAAAGGATACAAGTCTGTATCATTCACCGGCTCATACAACAAATCCACGCTCCCGGTGTACGAATCCGGTCCCAGCCATGTCCGAAACTTCTTGCTTAACCCGGAAGTCCCAAATCTGAATGTCGGGATCCTCATCGCCCCGATGTTCTCCGCTTCCTTCTCCAAATATCTCCACACCGAAGTGAATGTTGGAGAGAACACAAAATGCCCGGCCGTCGACGCTAATAACAGCCACTGCGACTGCTGCCGGTATCGGACGTAACAGTCGACCATGGCGTATTCGGAGGTTTGACCGAGATTACCGTCATTCCGGTCAGTTCCGTAGAAGCGGGCGGGAAAGATGTGGATGGTTAGATTCGGGCGGTGTGATTCGTATAGCATCGGGAGGTACTCCATTGAGTCGGTGGAGTAGTAGTTGTATAAAACAAAATGATCTGCACCCTGTAATTATACGTATAGTATGTGATTAGTTACATTAATGATTGTAAATTTACGCAGCTACGTTATGCGTTAAATATAATTACACTGCATTGTGAAAGTGGAACTGTTTCTCATAATTTCTGACGTAAACTAATTAATTATTTTACGTATGATTATTATTTACGGTTAGTTATTATTTATTACGTATAAATAATTATTTATTTTAATTAATAAATAATTAATTTTCATAAACTGACAAATGTCTTAAAAAACGTTTGTCAGTTTATGAAAGTTTCCTAACCAATATTGATAAAAATTAATAATATTATCAATTTAATTAATAGTTTCCAGTCAGTTTAATATCGATTCAGCAAAATACCATTCAATTAATTTTTTCATTATTTATCCATTATCTGTAACGGGTATTGTAACGTTAGTGGGAAATCCAAAACTATTAATTTCGATTTTATGATTCATTGTACGGTTTTTGCGAAAAACTAATATAAACTGCGTTATTTACAGTAAAAACAAACCCAACCTGCAGTCGGTGAAACTCGATCCATTCAATCAAATACGGCACTTCATTGTGGACCATGGCGCAGACCGTTAACCGGAAAGGCTTCTTTTCAGACGATTTCCTCTTTCCCAGCTCTAAAACGTTTTTCATCGATTTATCAGTAGAAAGCACCGAATTTCCTCCGGTGATGGAATCAAAATACGAAGCATGAAAAGTACGGATCTCCGTGACGTTCATCGAAACCTGAAGAAAAATAAATGCTGGTAGGAATACATAGATGGTACTTCGATACACACGGGATTTCCGGATTCTTGACCAAATGGCCAATCTACCGGGAGTGAATCCTGCCATTCCTTTAAAAAACTTTTTTCACATTTTTTGGTAAATAAGCGACATGGAGTATGTACTGTCTATACGTACGTATACATGCGCGACTGTAGAGAATTCAAATGTGTACAGTATGTAGATCAATTGGACAATTGCCGACCTTGTCCGATCTAAACAGTTGATTATGCTGAATTAATATAAGTTCTAACTGACCTACTGGGATGTGGAGCGATAAATGTTTACGTCCCAATGAGAATAACAGTTTGAATTTGTTAGTTCGGCGTCTAATAAACAACGAAAATAAGTTGAAATATTTAATAATAATTTAATTAAATTATTGTACGCTATTCAGCGCGTTTTTAATAAACTGAATATATATAAATTTTTATAAATATATATTTTTTTTATATATAAATTTTTCATAAACGGAATATATATAAATTTTTATATATATATATGAATATATATATTCTTTTATATATAAATTTTTAATTAACTGAATTATTCGGTGTGGTGTTATGGTTACCTTCTGCCCGAAAAAGTAATTGTTGATAATGTCGCTGATAAGTATGAGCGCAATACGGAACAAGGAATACGCACATTCTGTTTAATTTAAATCATAATTATTATTATACAGTAACACAACAACAAGACCGCCGCAGAAACTTAATCCGCATTACGATATCGACATACAAAGGAACACTACAATCATTTGGAAACGGTGCCGAATTCTACCCGACAAATACTCTTTAGAACCTTAAAAATAAAACTTGAAAAACAATGTATTCTTCTACAAAAATGTATAGATCTCGATAAGCTTTGAAATAGTCTGATAACATATGCAGCAACCACGCTAAAGCTCTTTCTTGGTCTCTTCGACTGCTGGAGATTTCCTGTGGCGTTTAATGTAGGCCTGGAGGTAAAAGTTGGAAAAGAGGATAATCAAGGACACCATAAATGCCAGCTGAATGTAGCCCATGGAATGGGAGTGTTTGCAGTTGTTGTACAGACCGTTGGCCGTCAAAGTCAGGAGAACAACAAACTGGATCTATAACACAGGAAATTCAAAGTATTTACCATTTGCGTAATAACATAATGGTGTGAAAAGAATTTTAATAAATATACCAGTTGTTTATAGTGTGCACTGTGGTAAATATTAAAAGGATTAAGCAGCATCAACCTAAATTATTTTTTTTACGTCATGAATAACAACTTACTGCTATAAATTATTTATCGCAGTAGCACGTTAAACTATGGAATTTTGCACATTTTTAAACTTTTTAATTATTTCCTTTCATGAAATCTATATAAAAAATTTTTGGATATTTGTAAACTCAACACCATGAAACATACATATTCGAATAAATTATTCGAAAATATAGCTAGTCTGTTTGTATTCGGTTACAACGACAAAACACGTGCACTGTTCAATTTCAAAGAATACCTTATCTCTTCACTAGTAGCTCTTTTACGAAGTTACGCATGCATAATCTACTTCGGATGCAAACTGCACCGATAACGCTATCAAGAGCACAAAGCCACAAACGGTTGGTTATGCAATACATGCGTAACTGTATTTACCAGCTGCAGCTGCGTCAGGTACTTTTTCCACCATAAATACGGCTGGAGGGATGGGAAGAGTGACAGCGCATAATATGCGTACATGACGACATGTCTGCAAGAAATTTCACACAAATAAAAATCCCGAACCAGCAATTTCCACGGTTTAAATAAACGAAACCTTGCCCTTTGCAGTACAGTACAAAGTTTCACTACAACATGTAATGTGTGGTGTTTACTTACACGAATGTATTCATGATCGGTCCAACGACGGCTGCGAAAGAAAAAATCAGTCTGTGATTTCGAACCTGGATATAAAAGTCAATAAACGTACCTTGACCACATGGTGCAAAAAGCACACCGAAAAATAAAAAGGGAAACATGAAAGTGTGATGGTAGACATGGAGGAATGTGATTTGGCTGTTTTTCTTTTTAAACACCATAAATCCGGTATCAAGAAACTCGACTCCCTTGGATAACCAGTAATGCCACATTGCGTTAACAATCTGAAATAGATAACGAAAACCATTATACATACGTATACAACCAAAAAAGCTGGAAAAAAAGCGTTTAATTTTCTTGTACATATTGGCGATTTATTTCAGGAAGCAAAACAAAAATAAATATATTAAAAATGTAAATAAAAATATAGAAACAAATAATTACAAAAGAATTAATGGAAACAAAATAATAAATAAAAAAGCGAAAATTCTCGTACATATGTGAATATTTATTCCAGGAAGCAAAACAAAAATAAATATATTAAGAATATGTATAAAAATATGAAGAAAAAAATGAAAACATTATAATAATTAAAAAAGCGAAAATTTTGGCACATATTGGAACTTTATTTCAGGAAGCAAAACAAAAATAAATATATTAAAAATATAAAAAAAAGTAAATACAAAAAAATTAATGAGAATATTATAATAATTAAAAAAGCGGCAATTTTCATTTAGAAATTTTATGTGCGTTCGCCGTTCAGTAATAACTACTCCATGTGCAATGAATTACGTTGCGCAACGGCACTTGAACTGCGGACTTTGTAGTTTGTACCGTAATCTTTGCTCGTTGTACTAAAATATGTTTGTTGCAGCGCCAACGCAAACAGTTTAGACAGTCGTAAATTTGTAACGAAAAGCAGCTTGAATTGTGGCAATGCACTGTACTAACGGTATCGCCTACAAGATCGGATAAAACACACCCAAAAAATGCAGTTTCTTACCCGAAGTTCAGCGGGCTCGTAGGACAAAGTGTAGGGATCACAAATGTAGTTGTAGTTTGATATCCTTGAATTAATGACTAACTGCAAAAGAATGTGGAACATATTGCACACGTGGTGAAACGCTATCAAATTAATGTGTAATTTCCGTTGAGTTATCGTTTTTTCTGATTTCTCCAAGAATTTCAAACTGACTCCGTATACGTTCTCTATTTTCACAAATTTACTAAGGAGGTGCAGAAACATATAAAAAATTCAAAGAAACAAAAACAGCAAATATAATAAAGAAATATAAAGAAATAAATAAAAAAATATAGTAATTAAATGTAGTAAGTAAATATTAATAAACAAATATACAAGTAAATTGTAAGTAAATACATACAAATATATAAATAAATATAGTAATTAGATATAGTAAGTAATATATAAATACAGCAAAACAAAAGTTATTGTATATGATAATGATATTTTAACGTACATAAATGACGTCGCATGCTTAATAACGGTTTTCCTGACAGTTACTTAAATCCAGCTGGAGGCATTTTTCTGGAGAGACGATATTTTTTTGCGGTTGAGAAACGTTACTTTATCAAATAGCCGTCAGCCAAAAAATGTGGAATTACCTCTAAAAACATCCACAATGACCATAACGCGATTACAACGTTGTAGGCGAACATCACCCATTTCAGTTCCATTGGTTTGTATTTGGCCATTACTTTGGGACCCAAAATCGCAAATGCAATGTATCCCGCCAAGAACATAATTACGAGATCCAAACGGCGCATAAAAAGCATATCACGAGATCGTAAATCTGTCAAAAATACACGTTTATTTAATATTGTAATTTATCGTCCGTTATGATGTCGACAACACACTTCGAAACATGGTTTTCCTTACCGCTGTTTTCATAAATAATATCCGTTAAATTTCGATAACGTTCCTGCATAACGGAAAACGCCGTTCCATTGGCCATCTTATCCATGTTGAGAAAACTGTAAATTTCCATCAGACTCGAGGCAAATTAAATTCGGAAAAAAAAATAAAAATGCACTGTAACTTTTCCGACTGCAGCGCGGCGCACCACAGCGATTCCCTCCGCGAACGCTATCTTAACATCCGATTGCAGGAATGCATTGACTACAAACCGTGCAAAAGGAATCGGAGAAATGGAAAATGCACCGATTGTGAAATGAGCTCGTTTATCTCACATCCCACATGGCTGCAACCGGCTGTCTGCCTTTATTAAAAGCACGAGACACACCGGCTAGACACCAGAGTGTGCGATTATGAATGACAGACGGACATGAGTAATGGGACACGGGCACGCCTACCTTATGTCGCTGATTGGTGGAAGTCGGCTCGTACCATATCACTTGGGGATTTGGGAATCTGTCGATATTGCAAACAAATGGATGCACCGGAAACGCTTTTTACCACTTGCCCGCGGAATGAACACTTGTCCGGGGAAGCTTTTAATCAATTTTGCTGACGCTGTTGTGCGGTTTCTTTAATAGCTCATTCCGAGTGAATAACGGACAGCTGGATCCATGTACATAGTACTGGTACACGAGCGGTGTACAGTACGTATATTGATATCGCTACACGGACACATCTAACTTGTAAACAACGAAAGATAGTGCTGTTTCATTGGGAGTACAAGTTTCGTAAAAAAAGCACACTCTGGTTCTTTGTTGAAGCAGCTTTTTTCTATATACATAGCCATTGTCAAAATCAATGCGGTTGCGGTTTTAGGCGCTTTACGGTATTCCAAAACATTGTTTAACATACGGCAGAGGAAATCGGTTGTCTTAATTTATAACATATGCCATGTTGCAGTAGTGATTCGGATTCCTACCAGCCGCAGCTTTCATATTTGTGAGAAAATAAAACAAATATAATCATAAATGATGTACGTGCAACCTTGTAAACAGATGTTCGCCAAAAACTTCCTGGACTTTGCGGTTGAGTGGGTACTGGGCTGTCAGTTTTTTTATATATTCTCGGATTTCTCAAGTTGTGTGCAGTCGTGTTGATGGGAAATGCAAAAACCACTATTGTAAAAAAATTGCAAATTTGAAGCTTTCGTTTGCAGAATATTGTTAAATGGCTTAACCTACAGGTTAAACTGATTAAGCTTTAGATACAGTGCAGCGTAAGGATAATGCGTAACCGGTGCTTACATGAGGATACATCGGTCACATAAAAATATCATATAGCTCGTAAGTATGCCATTGTCATGTAAAAATTCACATCCCGTAAAAAAATTGTTGCATGTTCGATGTGTACGTCAACGATATCAAACACTGCGCTACATGTACAGTAAATGCGTTGGGAATTCTGTATCTGTGGCATTCGCCGGTGCTGGTAACTAATCGAGATAACCAGAAAAAAATCGTCAACACAGCCTGAATTATATAATGTTCCAGATGACCCATTTACACAGTGCCCGTTAAGTTTCGTACTGAGCCGCTAACAACATACAGTAGTATCAAGAGGAAAAGGTTTTTCACATTTTCGATTGCATCCATCGATTTTAAAATGTCTGGAGTTAAATCCAGATACCTGAAAAGACTATGCAAATCAAAATTATATTACTTTTCATAACTTTCACACATGTTACTTGTACAACCAATTTAACTGTACCTGTTGCTAATATACAGCGATGGAAGTATTTCCTCTCCGCATGCGCCATGATCCGTAACGAAATGAGTGTCATCCTGGAGTGGATCGAGTTCCACCGCATCCAGGGCGTGGAACATTTCATCTTCTACGACGACGAAAGCACCGACGATACCTATCTCCTGCCCCGCTTATTCTCCGATCTCGGCTATCCCGATTTAGTGGAAATCTACCCAGTCAACTTCCGCCGTTTCAGTCAACCATCCGGTCGGCAGTATTCCGACCACGATAAAGGTCAGTGGCAGGGATTGAACCACTGCAACACCCGGATGACGAATGTCTCCCAATGGCTACTCATCTCTGATGTTGATGAATTTATGTTCTCCCCGAAATTCGGGACAATCGCGACATATCTACAAAACAGGACCAAGGAGGATACAAGGGAGATTAACGTCCCGGTAATTCGATTTGGAACGTCCGGAGTGTTAAAGGAAAACCGGGTCCGATTAGCGGTAGATCCATATTCGGATAATATTACAGTTATCACTGAAATGTTCAATGATGATCTGTTGCTCACATCCCGGAATTCCAACCGGGGACCGTTTCCCGGTTTGGATAAAGATTTCAAGAAGCGATATAGAGAGATCTGTGCCTCGACCAAGCGATCACACGAATGTGATCACGCTATTGGTAAATCGATTTGGCGGCCGGATAAATGTGGTCTAGCCGGTGTGCACAACTGCGAGAAGGTTTTGAGCGGTCATGCCTTGGTTCCGTCGGTTGAGGAACTGCGAATTAATCATTATGCGTTTCGCTCCAAGGAGCATATGGACAATCATCCAAAGCATCAGATGGGTGCCATCAAGGGCTCGGTGTATAGAAATTTTGATCAAACGTGGTTTTCGAGCGTGGAAGACAGTTCGATTGACCGGTACACGAATGAGCTCCTCGATAGATTGGATGGTTTTCCGAATGCTATCATCGACCTCGCGGATGTGCAAGACGCGAAATGATGTGACCAGTTTTATGTAGTGTGACACAAATCATATATCAGCGGTGCTAGCGATTTTTTCGAGATCTATTCTGTACAGTCCTTGAAGAGCGAAGACTGTTAAGTATTGCTTATCCTTGGTTTACGTGACTGCAATGCAGGTAAAAAAAATATAATTGTACTGGATGGTTGCGCTGTAAAGGAACAAACCGTGTTTTGTACATGCTTGTTTGCTTACTAATTATATCGTTTTCTGGTTCAAGAATTAAGAAACTATCCTTCAAGCGCGCACCATGTCGGTGTTTACAGCTAGTTTACGCCAGTTAATTCCTCTTTCCACAGCCCCAACATTTACTCTTTCCTAAGGACACTTTCAGAAACTAGCCTTTCTAGCTTAAAAAATGTACCAAAAATTTTCCATGATACGGCGCCGCCACGGTCCGCATATTGCTTGATACATACCACGGGAAAAAGCGACAACATTTGCATACGGGATTGGATTTTCCGGTACGAGACCCGTACTGGATTTTTTCTGCTGTCCTTTGGCGCTTGTGGTTTCGCAAATTGCAGTGCTCGACAACTGTTTCGGAACTGAAGTACCCAAGCTAAAAAATTACCAGTTCCTTTCGTTAGCCACAGACTTCGAAATCCTCTCAATACGACATGCACAATTAGGTTTTGTATCGAACGAGACCCTATAACCGCCAGTATCTGGCCTGACATAGAATTTTAGGAGATTTGGAAAAAAATTTCGCCGATTTTTATATCATTTCCGTAATGAATGATCTTTTTCATCTAAAATAAGTTTTTATGGATAGTGCAATTTTTGCTGATATAAGTATCTCACGAGACTGAAGAGATGCCTCGTGTAAGAAAAAAAATCCGAAAAATGCAAATAGCCTCCACGGTTGGAGATCATCTTGGAATGTCCCTATAATGGCCGTCTTTCGTGTCGGAAAGAACTTTTGACGACCTGGGTGCGTCATACCGTTCAGATTTAGCCACGCATTTAACTGGAACATGCAGTTAGCGCCATTTGTCATGATTATAACAGTTCAGCAAACCCAAAGCGTTGCCATGCGGCAAGTATGGCCGTGATCTAACAATTGACCAGTTTGTCACTCGACGTAAACCTGACATAAACCTGACGAAATGTCGGCGATGTAGTTTTAATAGGCAGAGTCTGCTAGAAAAACATTTGATCTTTTGTTGGGGATTTTGATGTCAGGAAGTGGACTGATCGAATCTGCGAGAAATGCCGTGTGCGAGCAGTTTGCCACGACCAGTATGCGGTAACATCAACAACAACAACTTTATTCCCCCAGATTTTTCAGGGGCATCGTGAATAGTTACCATAGTGTTGCACTATCATAGCATCTGTAGACTGTACCTAGTACAACACTCAGCAGCAATACAATGAATCCCATATTCTATACGTCACTCATGTACACAGTACACAAGTCAATACGGAAGAAGGAATCAGAATGTAACATCGAATCAAATCAAGACAGACAAAGTGGGCTCGTGTCAAAACTGCACAATACGCAATGAAATGGTACCACTCCGCTGGCATCTATCAGTCTATCCAGCTATGTGTGCAAAAACATTCCAGTAGGAAAGGAAATTCGTTCCATCAGGTTAGGCATATACGGTTCGGAACTAAAAAGTGCACTGTATCAGAAAATTAGGCACCCGTGAGCAGGGCATTAAGAAAGAGAGAATGATAAAATAATTTTTTGCAGCGATATGATTTCTGATAGCAGTTTCCATTAACGGTTGGACTTCGAGCAACATCCCCCACAGCAACATGACTGCTTGACCGGCGTGCTACGCCCAGTTATGACCGTTGCCGAGCTCATCTGCTGGGTACCAAGTCGAGTCTTTATTTCAGCCACCATGGTCATTAAAGCCTGCTCAACGTTTGTCGAACGTTTCGCGCTCGTCTCCAAGAATGGAATGCCCAGCGAATCTGCGTATTCCTGCGAACAAGAACATTAACTTCTTGCCTGTATTTGTTTGGGCGAGGAGTCCGGTATCAGTACAACTATGTATTATCCGTAGCAGCGATACGTCTGTCATCTGGCGACACCAAAAAGCGTTTTCTGCCTCAAGGATCACGAAAGTCTTCCTTTACCAACATCAGGTTATAATAAGTGCAAGAATGCAGCATTATTATCCTTGATTAGGCTTCTATAGTTTCAGTGATAGCGGGTTTCTATAGTTTCAGTCATATGCAAAATGTGCACTACGGTAGTTAAAAAAATAAACTAAACTTTTACGGCAAGTTAAAAAACAGCCAGAACATTTTTCGTTCGGGAGATACGTACGCGTTACCTTCGCGGTCTGGTACGCCACAACTCGCTTCCATGAAAGATCGCACTTGTTGCCGATCAACAGCATATTCACGTTCTCGGGAGCATGACGATCGATTTCCTGGAGCCACTGATTTACATTATGGAAAGTATCCTACGTAGATTCACAAAAAAAAACCTTACAAAGCTGATGGAAAATAACACAGCATTAACCACCAAACCCTACCTGATCGGTAATATCGTAAACCAGAATAATACCATGAGCACCCCGATAGTACGAAGAAATAATCGTGCGGAAACGTTCCTGGCCAGCTGTGTCCCACTGTAATGGCAACACCAGATTGAAAATGGAAAAACAGAACGAACGTACACAATCGCGACCAGCCACTTACGATCTGTAATTGTATGGTCTTTCCGTCCGATTCGACGGTCCGAATTGTCTGTTATTAAAAAAACTGTTATTTTCGGGGTTTAACCCGTGGTTTCAGAAACATGTAGGGTTTCAAATGTAGGATGTCTTCGCTTACGAAATCAACGCCAATCGTATGTGCATCAATGCCGCTCGCACTGTAAGTATCGTCCTGCAAAAAGAAGGGAAATTTTCTTAACGGAAACGAATCAACGATTCAGTAGAACCCTGCTAAGTATATCATGTAAGGTACGTAATTAATACGTATAGACCTACCGCAAAACGCAAAAAAAGGCAAGATTTTCCCACTCCAGAATCACCGATGAGCAACATCTTGAACGTAAAATCACTGAAACCAAAACACCTGCAATCCGCATTTGCGAGATATTCTGCACAAAAATTTGTCTCATGTGCAATCCGTGCCAAAGTTTTCAGATCAAATCATTGCATCATCATCATCATCAGATCAAACATTTCCTCATGCCCTAGCTTAAGTTTGGACTAAGAATTAATCGAATTTTGCAAGTCCACCAGTTTAATGTCGTTACATAAGTACATTGTAGAGGCCGGGCTGTAGTCAAAATTACAGTCATACTCAACTCACGGTGGGGGACCATCGGCATCCACCACGACTTACTATTTGGGATTCATATTAGCCATATCCAAGTGTCAGCCAACGGGAAAGAGAAACGCTTACAAATTAAAAAAACTGAGAATACAGGGTGGGTGTTCTTTCGCGGCAGCTTCAGACGTTCGCGCAAACAACAAAATTTAGCACCTTGGAAAATATTCGTCGATGGCCGATGGGGCAGATGCGGATCACAATGGCAATCCAATCCTTTTATATGGCTGTTCATGGTGTTTGATTTGTTTGCAGACAGGTAATCAAACACCAGGAAAAGCCGTTATTTATCGTACTGACTCTGAGCGGCACACCATTCGTATGACCCTACGGAGATCTCTTGGCACCTTCCGTTCTAATGCTGCGGGTGCGGATGGTGCGGATCGCGGTAAAGGGAACAAGGCGCGTACGATCGGTTTCCCTGCTACGGTGTGCGTATTACAACATCGGCGATAGTTTTATTACTTAAAGTTTTCGGCAGATTGTATTTGTTTTCCAGAGCGCAAGGTAGACTTTCCTGCGGTAGGACCATTCAGTAGAAGTACTGTAAAAGTCGACATTAACAACAGATTATTGCCCGTCGTGACTCGTTATTACTATCAGATTACGTGTTTATTCGGCAGTCGCCCAGAAACGAAGCTGACTCAATAAAAATTCCAAAAGTCAAGTAAAAAATTTATCCCAGTTAGCACGCGAAAAAACAGTAGCCGAAATCAAACTAACGTTACCGCGCATTATGAGATTACTATTTCCACTTCTGATGCAGCCATGCTAGTATTTCTGTAGTGTTAAACATAAAGAGTATACCACTATGTACTTTATATTTGTACCAAAGTATATGTATAAATATAGTAGCGACTGTTGGGTGAAATAACCTGCATCAAATTAATAACAATTCGGCGGCTTAGATCAAAGGCATCAAGTTGCTGATTTTGCACCAAACGTGCGGCAGTGACTACAGACCCAACCGATAGGAATTTCTTAAACCGATTTCACATTCTCTTCATAGTTTTGCATCCTATCCATGCTCGTTATCGTTTTGTTGAAAAATTATGAAATCTAAAAACTCAACATATGAGTTATAGTACATAATTAAGAAATTTGAGTCATAAATACTGAATGTAAGTCACATATTCACTGTCAAAATCTACGTTCAATTTTACGTCTGGTATCTCTCCGGGATAATAGTTGATCTGCATCCAGTCGTGTGTAATCCACTGCCGCACAACCGCCACTAGATGCTATTGTTCGCCCTTTGTTCTAGAGCGAAATTTTCTGATGTGTGACGGCAGAAGAAATTATGAATTTTATGTCATGGAGTTTCACCCCTCTGTTTGTACTACACGCTGTGACACAACGTGTAGTATGTACAAACTAACATAACGTACAGCACCAATACAACGTGTAGTACAATGACGTACCATAACTATTATTAAATATTATTCACCTCTTTCTCAGATATCAAATTTAAATTTTTCGAATCCAAAAACGAAAATTTTGACTGCGCCTAACCGCACAAAGGTCATTTTTCTAGGTCCTCGGTGCACTTTTAGTTCAAGTACGTGGAAGTGGTTCATCCGTAAACTGCTTCTAAAGCTTTTCGCGATTTAGGAATATCACGGTATTTAAGAGTTACTAGTACAATTATAATTATTTTAAAATGAGTCAAAAAAACAATATTTCACTGTTTCTAGGTGTTGTGGTAAAATGTTTCCAGTTCCAAAAACAAACCTGAACATGTGCTTTTGAGCTGACAAAACCCCACAGGCCTGTTGCATAAAACTGACACAAGTCGAAGTTACGACGAAGTATACCTATATCTCGTCTTGCTGGTATCGTTCTTGTGCGACTGAACCGAAGAAACAGTTTAATCCATGCAGGCAATACGGTTCTTGCGAAGCACAATGCAGTGTCAAAAACAATACAGTAGTAGCACTCTCCGCCCCGTACTGCCAGTGCTACTGTACTGCGACGCTACTGCTGACGGTAGATCGGGCTGCCTACTTGCACACTTTTCGGGAGCCTGCATTAATCTTTCCGACAAGAAACGTTACTTTTCTTAGTTATAGTTTTGTAGAGAAATCATTTTTCTTCATTCTTATGCCAAGAAACATGGTAAAACTATCCTCCTACGACAAGAAATATAACGACAAGAAAACTAATACTTCAGTAGAAGTAGTGAACCAATAAATAGCAGTACAGTATATACGGTATCTACGGCAAAACGTTTTTGGTGTATTTTAGGAAAAACAACATTCACTGATGAATAGGAAATTATTAACCGATATGAATCTGCGGTTGGCTTGCTATCGGAGAGCTCGCTGTTGACTAGGGAATAATTTGTCCGGCTTTTCACATTTCGAGCGTGAAAAGTTAACCGAGGATCTTTCACAGAACGCTTTTTGCATTCGTTGCATCGGTCAGTGTGCTTCCGTTTTTTTCGTTGGAAAATGGATTTGCTAAAAGAATTCTTTTGTTTGGCATTAATGTGTACGCCGCAATGCATGTGCGAATTAATAAAAGTAATATAAATATGAATCGGTTTTTTCATAGACATTGGTCTCGGCAACTGTTTTTTCATTAGTTTAATTTGAAGGTCACCTTGAAGATTTTACAAATAAGTCACTGTGCGCTGTGCTGGTACGATATTTTTGTTTCAAAAATGTCATGTGACCCCCTTTTGGACTATGCAGAGAGTCTAATGGTAATCTTCCTTTGTGCCTGCTTTTCGTTGTTGTTCAGATTTGTTTGATATGGGGCGGCCGCGCGTATTATATGTAGATTTCGAGTATACGTATCCGGCGCTGCATCACGGACTTCCGGTCACTTGTACTACTTTTCCTAATCAAACAATTACTTTTCCTTATTAATATTGATACCGTGATTTAACTGTCTAAACAAATCAGTTTTCCTTGTGAGTGTATCTGGTGACGAACCGCGAGTATTTGGTAACGATCATCAAGTGATCTACAGAATAATCTCAGTGCGGAATCTTGACATCTTCTGCTTTCGAGGTTTAATAGAAACTTCCACTGAAGGAACACAGATATTGCATATAAGATACTGAGTGAAAATCAATGAAAAAATAAGTAATCAAACAAATTACAAAATCAATAAAATTTCCGAAATAAAACGCCATACAATCATTCCATTAAGGGGCGAAAATGCCAAGAACCAACCAAGTATTAAGGCGCGAGAGAATGAGCGAGATCAGAATGGAAATTTAATGCCTATTACGCCTAACAATAAGGCTGACGGCTGATGTTTCAAGCAAGTAGTTGTCTGCGCGCCCGCACATCTTTTCTGTAAAAGGAATAAAATTTGAATTTAAAAAAGAAGAACTAACGCTAAATGTTCCAAAAGTATTCAAAGTAATACCCTAAAAGTATGCAAATAGTACTATCCAAACTCCAATCATTCGCTTATAAGCTGCAGTATTTGGAACATAACTTGATGCAATTATTTTTGTCGCTGAATGACCGAATCAACGGCAACGAAAGTAATCTACAAACCTACCTGAACTAATCTGTTAAAACGGACACATTTTTTTCATGATGCTTTACTGCAGGATTAAAGCTTCAGAGAATCTGACATACCCACTCGATAAGGCTTTATTTCATAGCAATGCAATCGCAGCAAAACACAGCTAAAACAATGTGAAATCATAACGATAACAACCAGCACGAACCCACTGCCCCAGCACACCTTTGGCAACAGAATCACGTCCCACACCCCCACCACCCTTTATTCAACATCATCCTCCACCAGCGTCACCGTCGGCCCACTCGACACGGTCGTCTCCTTCCGTTCCTCATCAAACACCACCCCCCCGGGTCCCATCGTCGTCGTCCGCATGGTGGTCGTGGTTTTGGTCGGACCCCCCACGACATCGCTCTCCAGATGCCTGACAATCAGATTAAACAC
>JAQGAU010001205.1:0-20641 GCA_034698045.1 Paramacrobiotus richtersi | reverse complement strand
AACCGATGAACACGAGCATGGCGTTGGCTGAATATTGGATCGTTTCGGTCTGTAAACATGCTGACCTTTCCATGGTTCTGGTCCATAGCGTCCTCCCGGGCTGTCTTCGTACCGTGGTGCGCTTGGCTTGTACACTGGTACTCTATACAGGTTCCTGACCAGTTGTGGGGCGTGGCTGGTTGGATAATAGCTGTGGGTGTTAAGGTTCAAACTGGGTTGAATGTGGTAAGAGTCATCGAATCGTCCAAGCTCAGCTGTTATCACCTTTATAATCTAAAACAGTTATAACTCAAATAAAAACTAGACACAGTCTCATACAGATGCACAATAATAACGCGTTTGCCGATTTACGGAGCACAGAAGGGATCCGGACATCAATTTGCTAAAGTGTAAACGCTTCCAGACCAGATCAGTATTGCTTTGTCACGTATCTAGCTGAGTGGACCTACTTTACACGATAGGACTAACCATATCTTTCTGAAATCTTCAGAGACTAACCGAATCTTATTGCATTGTGTAATGTACGGAACAAAGATAGGAAATTTTGCGGCTTACCGTAATAATATGGACCACAACGCTTGACCCAGTGAGATTCATAATATGAAGACAAATTTGCAGCATGAACTGCTGTACGTCCCGAAATATATTCCCCGAAAATATATAGAAACGCCTCGTATTACATCGTTCCTGTACATCATTATCAACGGATAGCCATATAAATGTATGTCACAAACGAGGTCATTACGATGCTGCGGGATCTGGAGCTCTAAACTGCACCTACTGTACGCGCGGGATCAACTGAGTCACAGAGCCGTGTATTCGGAGATATGCGCTGCGAATAATCCTACTCTGCCTTCTCTCACTCATCACACTGCCAGTCCCGTGTAGGGCATTGTCCGCGTAGGGCAAAATTTCTGACTCATTTGATCCCGCGGCTACAGTATTAAAATATTGAGTGGAATTCACGAAATGTCTTTTTTGCGGTAGTGCACAGTACACAGAACTGTAATTAGTAACCTGGTACACATAAGGAGCTTTTCCCGGGTAACTGCAACCATCTGTTTCGCCAGGTCTGAAATTTGCAGCATAATATAATTTGAATACGTTCGTTTGGTCGTTTTTGCGGCCGTTTCTTGTGCCTTATTTTCAGCACTGTTTAAATTGTCTTGCATATTTTTAACTGAACTGAACGTCAAATAAAGCTGTTTGGAAGCTATGCAGAAGCGCGCTAGCTAGCAACTAAAAAAGGGTGAACTCCTTTTTTAATGTGCCCTATAACCCGTCTCATGTGCGATATCGGAACACCAATGTGACGAAATTTAGACCCCAAAGAATACGTGATATAGCGCCGACTTGTCTCGCTTGCACAGTGCAGTTGTGCAATATGAACGTACGTACAATCAAGCGACGTAGTGGCTAGACGTTTTGTAGTCAGATGTACGGTACATCAGTCTTTACGCGTTTGCTTGTCGTATCTTATCGCATGTTACGCAGCGTAACGTACGGAATAATTTATAAAACAATGGAACAACTTTGCGGCTTACTGTGATAATATAGACCACAACGTTTGACCAACTGAGATCCATAGTACGAACAGAAATCTGCAGCATGAGCTGCTTTACGTCGCGTAGAAGTACTTTGTACTACATGGCTACATATCTGTTGTCAACGGATACGCATATTAATGTATGTCACTTACGAGGTCAATACGATGTTGCGAGCTCTGCATGGACCCCTAACAAGAGCTCCATACTTCGACCTTTTAGGATATTTGGTAGGAATTCACTGAATGTCTTTTCAACAGTAGTCCAGAGCACACAGAACGTATACGTAAAGAGCATGTCCCACGTAAATGCACTAGAAGTAGCCATCTGTTTCGCCGTGTCTGAAATTTGTAGCATGAATGTTGTGCAATATGACCGTACGTACAATCAAGTCACGGAGAACATATCATCCACCCTATCCGGCCGTATTATAGCTGTGAAACCCGCGGAATTCCTTTCGACGAAAGTTACCAGCGCCCCAAAATAATTTATAATCATTGTCATCTGCCCGTCTGAGGCATTACACTACGGTTGACCATCGATCACTGTAATCCACATTTTATACTGGCGGTTTGTTGGAAAACTCTCCCATCAGGTAGCTCCGCTAATTTGTTCTACTGTTTTATTCAAGTCGAAAGTGCCTGTTTTACACAGGCTATCTTGACTTGAATTAAAAACAGACGAAAAATTACACAGGTTGTGTTTATGCTAATTATTGTAGGAATCAAGATATCATGTTTCATTTCTTGTCGTGTTCTCACGTCTTGTTACATCACGGTTGGCTTGTCACAATTTTGAAAGAAACAAAACTGAACGTGCCATAATGCGTACGATCGTAATTTTAGTGTGCGCGGAATACTTTCCTTCAAAGACTGTTTGTTCGCAGCAGATGCGCGCGTGCATATCATACACGTCTGAGCGTCGCCGACAACTGGGCCGCAAAATCTTCAAATTACAAAACTCAAGGCTTGGGTGAGTCGGGTCTACCGCTGCCGTTACTTGGACACATACTATCGGCGTTTATGTCGATGGCTAGCAAGATTATAATTCACCAAACCGGGAGCTGTTGACTGTAATTTGCGGCTTTCCGGTTTACCGGTAGAAACTGGAAAATACCACCATGGGGCTTGTACGTACCTCCGACAATTTAACACACTAGGGTTCCTGATTTGCCACGTTTTGTGTGATTTTGCAGTCAGCAGGACGGCTGTAAAGAGGTTGCTTAGTTAACGACTTAAGGTTGTAGAACTGAGGCATTGATTCATTTTTCTCATATCCAGTTGTCTGATCGTCAAAACTTGAGACTCGCAGTCGAAACTTTTAAGTAAATTCCGCTGGCTCTTGGTATTGTGGAGGCTTTTGCCAACAAAGACTACAGTTCCGCATTAGCTGCGATACCCGGCTCAGAAATGCTTCGGTAAGTAAGTGTTTACACCACTGTACATACAGTTACTTACAGTTGTCTGCTGAAAGGAGATATTATGTATTAATTACCTCAGATAATAAATGATCACCAATTATTAGTGATTCTTCCACCATAATCCCATCATTTTGAATGCCCACGTTTGTTGATCTGTTTTTGAATATTTTGCTATACTGCGTATTTGAAATTATGCTATTTATACTTTATTAATATTTTAATTACTTATTATAATATATTGATATTATGAGCTGTCGTTATATGAATTCGGTAAGCTTGTGTTCTCCTAAGCAATTAAGTGCCAAAACGTTTCTGTTTATGGCATTGCAATTGTCGTTTAATTTATTTCGTTGCAGGATTTTCGCACTGCTTCTCCTTGTGCAGCTGGCTATTTCGCAGCCTGATTTCGGAATGCTTAGCAATGCCAAACCGGCCGATGACCAATCGAAGGCTGTGGCTAATGCTGTAATTATGCACTGTCACTGATATATTAAAGCGTAACACGGTAACTGTATTTTTCCAGCTGATGATTGTAAAATCATATCGATGCGTTTTATATCGCAAATTATTGAACAGACAAATATAAATTACTGATTTGAATTTATAAGTACGTTGTATATATTTAGTTTATCTATACAGAAAGTTTACAATTTAACGAAATCTCGTTGTATTTATGCATATATTGTTTTTTGAATGTATTGTTATTTTCAAGGTCAAATCGGAAGTAGAGACAAAGAACGGAGCCGGTTCGTTGTCCCTGTACAAAGTGATCAAGTACAAAATCCGCTTTGTTGATGTCCCCAGAAAGAACGGTGGCCTGACCGGCGGAATCGTTTATTACATAAAGGTCAGTTCCAACGAACCCAATTATGCACTGTAAATCAAGACCAGCAAAATATGAAAAATCGTAAAAAATAATTATAAACTAGAAAAGTGCACTCGCTTATTGCGGGCACTGAATGACCGAAGCGAAAAATAAATTTTTTTTCCAGTGAAGTTATTAATTGTTAATTGACAGCTTGTTATGAATAATTTGTTAGTAGACTTTTTTACTGATAGTTTGTTGTTATTAAATTATGATTATTAATTCACTGGTAATAATTTATTATTAATTAATATTAATTTACGCCATCTACCGACCGACCGACACGAAACTCATTTTGAGCTGAGTATAGAGGACCATCGCTCCGCTTCGGTCGACAATATTACAATAATGATATAATTACATATTCCAGCAGTTAGTATATGTGCGGAAACGGTAATCTATGCTCACAGGAGAATCAGCAATATTATGCAGTATATAGGTACATACAAGGATGCTTATACATAAAATTGAATGTACTGTTGAACATGTGCACATGTCCCTTATCGCTTTGCAGATCGAAGCTTCTCCGGGAAAATTCATCCAAGTCGATGTTCTGGACGGTGATGGAAGGAAGAATCTTAGCGGAGTGAAAGCAACTACAAAAGAAGCCGATATCACTGATCCTTTTAAATAACAATTTTCATACTGGGAAAATTTTACACCGAACACTGGGTCCATTATTGGGGCGTTAGGTCCGTACTATGCCGGTTGCGAGGTGTTGTTTTTGACCACTGTTTTTGACACTTGCCGCGCTGTACGACAAACCACTGGATTGCATATGTTTAAAATAAAAATCGAATTTAATTCGTATTCTGCTGCGGCTTGCGGTCGAAGAGAATTCTCCTTCGACTACCATACGTACATGTAATAGTTAAGAATATTTATGCACGGCTACCTGCACGCATACAAATAAAAACGTGCGCACAATCCGTTAATATTGTAAGGCTTCCAGATATTCCTAAAAGATATAAAGACAATGTTTGACAATATTAATTTTGTTGTATTTCTCCAAACAAGGAGGCTACACACAGCACGCTGTGCGACAGCCGCCCTGCGATTCTCGTAAACCGGAAGTGAGTTTAACGAGCACAAACCAACCGCTCACGGGCGGGATCAATAGCGGCCAGCCATACGAATAAAATTCATAAAAGCAAGCTGCAAGGGCCAGCAAGGCTGACGAAGAACAACTCAAAAACGGTGAAAAACCGATAATATTTCGATGGTTTTGAATTGTGATTGTGAATCTTGTTTAGTATTTACATAAATTAAAATTTAAAATGGTTGATCGTGGAAGATTTTTCCCGTTAGCTATCGTAGTTTAAGTGCACGGATGGTTATTTTTTTCATATACAATAAATTATTGAATTTGCCTTGGAATATTGGACTCGTCACTAGACTTTGAGGAATAGTTCCGCGCTGTTCTAATTATGCCTCATCTGGAGACCAAACATGTGTGTTACGAAGCAGATCCTTCGTGATAATCACCGTCCTGCGACGATAGGTTCGATCAGAATGATTCCCCTACGTGATATACCCTCATCAGACGAATATACCCCCAACGCCCCGGACCCCACCCAGGAACCCACCCTCCACACCCCCAGCACCCCCTCCACCTCCACGGCCAACCGGGCCAATCCCTTCGTCTTCCCGCCCCTACCCGATGAGAATACCCTTCCTCCGCCGGAAAACACTCCGCCCAACTCCTCTCCCGACTCAACAATCGGGTTCCTCCCCTTGGACAAGGGGAGACCCACGGCGACCCCCACCCCGCGGCGACCCGAGACGCTGCCGTTGGACCAGCGGACCACGTCGTTTGGGGTGTCTCCTGGGATTATCAGTGTGATATCGGATGGGGGGATTATGGAGAATGGGAGGAGTGCGTTGGTGAGGAGGACGCCGACCGTGGAGATGGCGCCCTGGAGAAGTAAGATGCCGTTGGGTTTCTTGCGTAGTGTATTGATCTGCACTGATTCCGTAGCGTTACTGTAACGTCCCGACAGATACTTTAACAGCAGACTATTTTTTTTAAATTAGTAAATATTTATTTAATAATAAAATTTTTTTAATTGTTTATTTAGTGTCTATTTTTATTTAATTCTATCTTTTATGTCTTCTATTTTTTATGTTTATATCTATTTTTATTTAATTAATTATATTGCGTTTCTGTTGTGGTGTTTTTCGTTAAGCCTTATGCCATGTGAGATGCTTTGGCATTGTATGATGTCAATTTTTCGTGATTTCTTTGTGAATGGCATCATGTCTCGGTTGATAGGCGGAATGCGGCCCGATCCGATGCCGCGATTAGCCCCGCTACGTCCAAAGTACGAGCGCATGCACTCGGGTCGCCTGCCCGTGGAAACGATCAACGAAGACGCTATGGACGCGTTGCCCATCAAAAAACGCTATCGCATTCGGGACATGGTGCTGACGTGCTGGGCCATGGGAACATACATCGCGGATTTCGTAAGCGATTGGTAAAATTCCCTTTTTTTGTGCCATATTGATTTACTTTTTTATTTATAATAATTTATATTTTATTATTATATTTTTTAGTTTTTCTTGATATTAATTTACTTGTTTTTACTGATAATTTTTGGGACTTACTGATGATAATTAGTTGCTTGCAGGTATTTCAGAAAGTCCGTTGAACGGTGATATTTTCTGCTAAAATAATTAAGTTTGAATTTCCATGATTTATTGAGACTGCGCGCATAGAGTTCGTACGGCAATGGGCAGTTGATGTGGTCTGCAGAACGTATGCAATTTCTTTTTAGTCGAATTTTTTGTCGGCGTTCAAATTTTCGAAATAAAAGTAAAAATCTAATATATAAAAATAAAAATAAATGTTTAGTCAGCGTGTTGTTGTTTCGACTGATCGTCTGTTTCTACTTACTAATTTCATTTGTTTTCATGCATTTTGAAGTATTCTTTATAGATTTGATTAAAATTATGTGAAATAAATTTAATTGATAAATTTATTTAAAACCTATATTTAAATAAGCGTTTTGATGTGCTGAAGTGAAGCCAATAAATGCAAGTTTCGTTTTCATTCTAAAAATTTTATTTTCTGTAATCGTACAGGTTTGTGGCTGTTGGATTCTACAAGGACCATGACGTCATATGGTTCGCGCTAACCGTCACCTTCATCGTGGTGCCGCATCTCTGTATGACCGCGTTTAGTCTGGCCTGGTACATTCAGGATCATAAAAACCACCCGTCCAAGAACTTATCCTGGAAAGACTGGACGGTTCGTATCGTGGTCCTGTTTCTGCAGCTCGCCCCAATTATGCGGTACGTCAGCAGTTTTGCAACATGATCGTTTTCCGTGTTCCGTTGCGTGTTACTTAGTTACTGTACTAATTGCAGAAATGAAAATAATGCTCGAATAGAAATAAAATTAGAATTAAAATGAAATTTGGTACATTATATAATTATTTCAGTTATATTATCTTTCGTGTTGATTTGTTAGAATGGCGATACAGATTATTTATGCGGTCTGGTGAGATTATTTTTTCTGGTCGTTTTTGGAGTTTTACGTTATAGTTTAATGGAGGCAGAAAATCTAGCTCATTTCCATTAAATTTGGTTTGCACGTCCCTTATTTTAGTCGGATTATTTTTATTTATTTTTTAATTTTATTTGATCTGTCTTTGTAAGATTTTGTGTTGTTATAAAATGTTCAAAGTTCGTTTTACCTCGTTTCAGGGATACACATAATCCTCTATTAATTTGCGAACCTAGCTTATTGTTTAGGAGTGCTTTTTTAATTTGTCTACCTGTATAATTAAATTTCGGTTTATGGTATTCAATTTCCCGAGTGTTAGATTTGTAAATTTAAATTTTTATAAAATATTTTATAAAATATGCATTTCATAACATTATTATATACGCATTTTATAATATTATTATATATGCATTTTATAATATTAGTGTATATGCATTTTGTAATATTGTTATATATGCAATTTATAATATTATTATATATGCAATTTATAATATTAGTGTATATGCATTTTGTAATATTATTATATGTGCATTTTATAGATTATTACATGACATAAATTAAAAGTTAAATATAAAGTTACAAAACAAATAAATCTGAGACTTTCTGCAGGTACATCGACTCGCTCCGCTACGGCTACAAATTCCGCAACTCCAGCGCCAGCTCCCGTCTAGACCTCTACGAATCCCTCTGCTTCGAGAACGCCGACGCCGCCATGCTCCGCCTCTTCGAGGCCTTCATGGAAGCCGCCCCCCAGCTCGTCCTGCAAATCTACATTATCGTCAAGAAACGCCTAGACTACGAGCGTTTCGATCTCCTTCAATTAGTCCAGATTATCTCCATCTTCACCTCGTGGTTCTCACTGGCCACGGCCATGGCGGCGTTCCACCGCGCCCAGCGCTACTCCCAACCGACCAAGGGCTCGATGTCGGTGTGTGGGTCGTTGATGCAGTTTGCCTGGCATTTGTTTGTTTTCGCCTCCCGGGTGATCGCCATTGCACTGTTCACGGTGCGGTTTGGATATTTTGGGATTATTGTTTGTGGGGTGCATGTGATTGTCATGATTGTCTGGGTGTTTATGCAACGGACCAAGTTCTGTCCGAATCGGCCGTTGGAGGTGTGCTATGACATCGCGGTGGGGTGTTTGTATTTGTTTGCGTTTTTGAATGTGAAGGATACGAGGACGAGGTGAGTCTGAAACATGTGGACTACGGAATCGCAGTCTTTTTTATTTACTGATTTATCTTGTTTTTTTGACTCATTTTACCTTGCATTGTATTTGTTTACAATAATGTTATCCGAATTTTATAATATTTTTTGACTTTACGTGGTATTTTGATATTCGAATTGTATGGTGTCTGGCATAATTTTTTTTCTGGTATTAATTTATTATTGATATTGAGTATTCACACTGATTATTTATTTCGTACACAATTTTATTACGGACAAAAAACGGCCAGAACAATAGAAATTTGTCAAAATGCGGATTTATCGAAGACACTTTGAATGTGCTCCAGTTGAGCCACGCTGTCTTATTGTTGGTAGTTAGTTTTTTTGACAATTCATTAACTGTTTGTTAGTTCTTGGACTCGGTTTTCATCTGCCTCTGTGTTCATGATTTGTAGTCTAAAATCCCTTTTTCTTCTACATTGTTAGATCTTGTGTTGAAGTGTTATATAGAGGCGCTGTTGCTTTGTTTTTCTAATTTTGGTATATTTTTTCCTAGGTGGAAATATGTAGCCTATTACACGGTATATTACATCGAGAATGTCGTCATGATCACCTTATGGTTCACCCATACGGACACGGTACACTGGTTCCGAGTGCCGGCGGTCATCGCGGTAGTCGTTGGATTCTGGGTGGGAATCGGGTTTATGCTGTTGTATTACAAACTATTCCATCCGGCCGAGGGAGTCATGGTCAAACAATGGAGGAGGCAGAGGTACGCCGTCCCGGGAGACGAACCCGGGAATAATTGGCCCGGGTGGATCCGAGCGGTTGTCGATTTTTGCCTGTAAAGCTGGGGAATTTCCTGTGATATCCGGGTTATTTTTGGGAATTTCACGTTTCGTAGCTGGAGAATTCGATACGTTGTGTGTCTGGAATAATTTTGGGATGATCGGGAGAATTTTTCCGAGTCGTTTCAAAATCCGTGGATGATTCAGTACGATCGTTTTATCAACGATTCTGTATGGGAAAAACCGTTATTTCAATCAGTTCTGGCTCATTTTGTCTGCCTTTATTGAGATAGCGACGTCTGCTATTTTGGAATCTGCGCGTGTGTGCATTTTGCGAAGCGGACTTCGGAGATTTGTGAAGTGATTTCGATTGATTTCATGTGTATATTTGGAACTCTTGAACTTACACCTTGAAGTCTCTTAACCACGGGAATGGATCTGAATTTTTGGTGGATTTTTGCGAAATCTCTTCTGAGTTTTTATACTCAGTTGACGGGGATCTGGAGCTTTTAAACACTTTATTTTTACAGCTTTTCTCTTTCTTGACTGTACTTCTACTTGCAGTTTGCAGCTGATTGTGAGTTCTGCTATGATGCATTTGAGTTCCTTTTGGATTATTTTTTGTTACTGAGATTTTTTTGGTGATCGCTGTTTTATTGCCCTTGTGTTCGTTTTCCTTTGTTTTGAGTTTTATGCGGGAATTTTCTGTCTGTGTGAGCAGCAGTTTATAAACAGAACTATGACTCAAAAGGCAAATACAATAATTCCCTTAATTCATGGAATGATACGTCTACTGAAACATCAAAAACAGCACTACATTTGATTCTCTCATCCGGGATAGTTTTTTTAATTGGTGATTTTTTATAGTTTTGAATTCTTTGCTTAAAAGAATGGGAAACCTAGGGGAAAAAATCGCCCTCCGGGGGGCTCGAACCCCCGACATTCAGGTTAAAAGCCTGACGCTCTACCGACTGAGCTAGGAAGGCTAATTCATACCAGTTGCCATTGTTTAGCTCTAGTACATGAAAATTGTTCTCTGGGTTTATTTTGGTGCTGTTGTGTCCTCTCCGGTAAAAGTGTAGGTCGCATGATCTTATTATTACAATGGCCTCTACCCGGAAATAGATCGCCAGTCCTGCAGTGGTTTGTATTGTTGCGGCTGCAAAGGGGAAAAGCTCCGTTCAGTGTACTATCGCACATGCAAAGAGAACGGCAAAAGCATGGTTCTACAGATAAACTAAAATTTTAATACCGTCTGTGCGTACGTTCTAAATTCAAGTTCCAATGATTTCATTGTGGTAAATGATTTTTATTGACTTATTCTGTATGCAAGGTTCAGGATAGAAGCGGACGCACAACGGAAAATACAAACGTCTGAAGAACGCCGGATCTTGCGAAATGTTGTTGATAACGCTTTAGCACAGCAGTATCCCATGATCGTGTTGTAAATTACCGGTAGATAACAGGAAACTTATGGATGTAAATGCTGTACATTATATACAACCGACGTGGATCTGTCCGATAGTTATTGTACTCGTCTTGCAAAACTGAGGTCTGCTGCCTTCTGCATACTCGATTTTCGGACGCTGCACAACTGTACTCGTTCCCTCGATTACCGTCAAGGTAGCTTATGCCGGCGAGACATCGAACTCAGCGAGCCTTTCTTTACCGGTCTTCCAAAAAAGCTCACAGGTTTTTATCCGACACTACCATCATGGTAGTACCATGTACGCTACTACGCACTGTGTCTGTTCTTTGGTACCTCTACGTATGCTAGATTTGGAAGAGACTTTTGGAATCATTACATGCAGCATGAAACAACACAACTGGCAAGACTTTGATAATCACCACAGCACTCGATATTCGGGCTTCGGTTTTCGAGTAATCGTACTTATTCCGTTTATGCGGATGATCAGGTACAGTTGTTTCCGGAAAGGAAAACGGCGCATGCCTGGAAAACAGTACTAGTCTGGCAAACAACAGTTTACCGAACTGCATATATAATCATTCATTAGCTATGTATTATTCATTAGCCGCCGCTGGCAAAATCTGATTAAGTACGGAAACTTTTTGGGAAGCCTCCGTAGTTTTCGGCCTAAGCCTTCGTAAAAAATCGTCTTAATTACATGAATTGTACGTTTTGGATATAAAGAGATTGAATTAGTAAGCAAAGATCTGAATCGCACATTTCTGTCCATAATCGCATCCTGTGGTCCACGATGTTGCACAGAACCCTGTTGTTGTCGGTTGCTCTGGCGGTGGTTTTTATCAGCTACGCAGGTAAGCGGTATGCAGTGAATACTATGAAAATATACTGGAGTTTCATAGGTGATGCTATCTATGTTTGATACACACAACTATATAAACGGTATAAGTTTCTAAAATAACGTCTTTTCATGTTTGCTTTAAATTATACAGAATGTCAAGCAGGATGGAAAAGAGGCAAAATAGGAAATGTAATTGTTTACAACAAATGGAACTGCAAAATTGAATCACTGGATAATTCACCCGGAGTTTGCGAAGAGGATAATACAGCCGTTCATGGAGATGTGCCTTTCGTGGGAGAATACTATGAATTTGGGCCTAACTGTTGCAGGATTACTGGTCCAATCTGAGGTCCTTCGAGAAGCAAACTTGCTTACTTCTATAGTTTTATGCGCGCGCGCGTGATACCGACAGAAAAAGAAAGTGCTTATGTATCACGTTGATGTTTCGAAATTGCTACTACAATATAGACTACTTGATGACATTGTGACAACGGCTGTCCAAAGGTAATAAAGAATGCTTTTGCTGGCATTTTTTGGGTCTTTTATCTGTTCGATCAGTTAGCTCGTAGGTTGAAACACAGCGGAATACAGACCGGTAAAGAACATCATTGAAGACAAGATAAAACACCTTTTATACACAGAAATGAAGTAGTGAACTCGAAGGCCATATTTTAAATAATATACAGACGCGGTGCGGATAACATCCATTTTCAGATCATAAAATGCAGAAACATGTAATGGCTTTTTTAAAATTAAATGGCAATGTCACGGAAAATTCCTCTCAACGGGAGACACTATTACATAACAGGCGCCAAGCCCGCAAGTCATGCGCATACATTCCACATACAGTAAGTTGATACCCCTACTTGTTGAAAATAAAGGTGACGAGCACGGCCGATGTAGAGTGTGATTCATGTTATGCTACTGTGTGGAACGGCGCCTCTAAAGAATTATCTAAAAAGCCAGAGAACTCCCACCATGCAAAGCGTCCACGGTCCACCGTTTGCTTTGGAGTTTGGCGAACGCCGTAAACTATTGCGCCTAGCCACCTCGCCTTGTACTTCGATCTGTGCCATAAGTGGATTATAGCTGCTTTTTCGCCCTTACTTGGAGACCCCCCTAGGTGAGCGCTCACCTTATGCTTTACAGTACTGCGCAAATTCTGATTGGTGGGTTATCCAGATAAAGGCTAGCAGCGTGCACTTATCCAGTTATGGCGCAGATCGAAGTACATGTTAACAACTGAAAATGAAAGTAACGTAACGAAATTTATTTCTTTACATTGTGCAATTACAATGTCTTTGCTTGTCATCGCGGCTGATCAGGTCCTTAACTATCAAGAGATACGTAACCCAGAAACCGGCGATCTGAAAGGTAGCCAAGGTTGTTGAAGTTACCGCGTTGACATTGTCCACTATGCACATACTCGGTCGGGGACATCGAAACCTACAGCAGCTGCTACGCCGAATTCACAGAGTACTTCATGATTTACAAAACGTATACGTACACCATCTTAATTACGCGAAGAAGGGGTTGTACCGTTGTAGACTGTGCCATAATACCTACATGTCGGTATTCGAGGACTGTACAGTCTTCGAATTGTAGTCAATATGGTCTGTCAGAAATCTGTCTCTTATAAAACATGCTTACCGTAGCGATCACTGATTCGTCAAAGACGCAGAAATTTCCAAGGGTCAAACACACCGGACGGTTCATCATCATGTTAGTGATATTCACCAGTTTACGGTAGTTTTTCGTAGCTTCGTCGGATTCATGCAGCTGCGACCAGAGCTCTTCCGCCAGTGACTGACACTATCGATGCAAACGGGTGTTACAATTGTGTTATGCTATAGTAAGAGAAGTCAGAGGACGCAAAAGGCGGTATAAAGCATAGGTATCGTCCCTACCACCACATAGAGACTTCGATTATAATGCAACGTTTTAACATATGTGCAAAGCCGCAGACCTTATTCCGGAGCTTAATCGCAGAATACGTCGGAAAAACAATTAGGCCGGCAGAATTCCACAAGATTACCACACAGCTTTGGACTATTAGTAACCACTTATAATTCCCCAGTTCACGTAGGGAAGTCTCAAGCGAACTGAGCTCACACAGAACAAACAGCGCTTGGTTAGCGATATGAAGAGCTAATATAGCCGAGTAAAATACTTCCAGTTGGTAAACCGTTTTCCGCAGAGACAGCAGAAACTGCACTAGAGTGTTCCAGGGCACTCGCACCAGGAACGATTCAGACAGTTTCAGATTCTTCTGAAGAGCAGTAACGATAATAGCCACTGCGTACATACAGGTACAGTAACTGGCGAGTACCATGTTCCAGAAAACAAATGCTGGACCCATCATAAAATAATACCATAATTCAAGGTCAGTGAGCGATAACCGTGCACTGAACGGCCAAAAGTCACCTAGATTTTCGGAGTCGATCAGGACCACACAAATTTCTACAAAACTCTGACTAATGACGAAGGCGGACAACAAAATGATGATTAGACGTTTTTCGAATATCCGAGTAAGAGAAATTATGCTTCCAGGTTTTTCAGCTGCTAGCTGCATTTGCTCGATCAGATACAGCAAATAATTGACTTTGTCAACGATATCAACCAAGATGTGCTTCTTTCGGTAAACGATGATCATGATGAGCGTGACTAAAATTTGTCGCATTCTATAGCGGGAAAAGCGGAAGAGCTGGTCATAATTTTTGGTGTAACTAATCAAAATGTCGCGTATGTAGTACAGATTGGAGTGTACAGCACAGAATGCACAAAAGAAAAAGGCTGCCAGCCAAAACAACTGAGCCAATCGCAACCATAACGTTTTCGACCTTTTACTAACACTTGATTTGGAGGTCAAATGGGAAGAATTGAGCTTATAAACCTGTGGAGTGATAGCAGTGCCACATGCGATTTGCAGAAATTTTACGCATACTGTTTCTTCCATGCTTGGGTCTAGAGCAGATTTTACCCAGGTGATACTTCGCCAGATTAAAAAAAAATGTTTCTCAACACCGATAGTTCTCAAATGCATGTGCAGGTTCTTCCGAAATGTTATTTTCCACATGCAGTACTAGTCTGTTGTAACTGGGTAGGTGGTGTCGGAGCTGTGTGCAGCATTCTTTACACATTGACTTTTAACACAATGTACTCCAGCACGTATGATATCTGTTTCATTTGCCAACGGCAACGCACTCTTGGGAGTCAAGATCAACATAGCTGTACTGTATTCTGATAATGGCTTTGGTCAGTTAAATTTGATTCATATGGTAGATTAGCGGACACGCTAGTCTAGCTGTTATGCAGCATAATAGTTATTGGCTATCTTGATGAAACACTTCAGAATCACAGTGCGTATAATTAGGAAAAACCTGAATACTTTTTTTTTAGAAGTACCTTCACTGCTCATGTAACTGATTACCATGTTTTGTATAAGTCATGATTATGATACTGTTTTGACGAAGCATCTGTACAGATTGAGACTTATTTTTGTAACCTTCACTGATGACATGAAAGACACCTGTTCGCGTCTTTATGGACGCGAAAAATCAAAACCGCAGGAACATGACACTCTTCTAGCAGTAAGAAAACTGCAATTACTTGAACTGTTCCGCAGTCCCCAGCATGTCACTGTCACTGAGTACAACAGGGATATTATAACCAAACACAAGCACAACATTTTGTTAGTAAATGTTTTAATACACTTACGGTATAAGTTGTCAAAGGCAAAGCCAAAATCACTATATCAGACTAATCAGAGTGTGTATACTTTAATTGTGGTCGCGGTGCTTACTTGTTGGACAAGCCACTGCAGATATTTTTCTGCGTGTTTTGTAGCCCGTTCGGTAAACTCTAGTGTATTAAGTAACTGTGCCTTCCTAGCTCAGTCGGTAGAGCGTCAGGCTTTTAACCTGAATGTCGGGGGTTCGAGCCCCCCGGAGGGCGACTTTTTTCCTTCGAAAAACTCAGCTTCCTTTTTTAAAGCATAGTCTACCATTTCAGAGATCAATCGGAATAAATCTGCTTGTTTAGAATCCTATTATATGTACAACAGCATCAATCCGATTAAATCGAGTTTTGTTACTCAGCGAGATAAAGTGCACAGTAACATCTTAGTGCAGCTCTACCGTCAAATTACGTTACTGAGGACGTGACATTCGTCTCCCTGCCGCATCCGCCTTATCTCTGTCATCTTTCTTAAACGCTAACTGATTAAGAGCCATCTGCCTCAGTTGGACAATCGATTTGGTTATGGCTCCGCTGGCATCCGCCGGCAGACGACTGATCACATCAATAGTGTCCACGGCTTCCATCGGGCGGTTGGAGTTTAGCTGAGCTAGTGCCATGCGTTCGCCGCTGACAAAGTCCGTGCAGCCTGTTGTTTCGAAGGCCCGGCGAAAGCATTCGGCCGCTTTAGAGTGATTCTGGTTCCCACAGTGGAAGCCGTCGTACATGTTGACCAGATAGCCGGTTCGGCTGTACTCGATGCAGCGGAAAAGTAGCTGAGAAACTTCATCGCCGCGGTTGTTCAGATTGAGCTGTTCGGCGAGAAGCAGCCATAAACGTTCTAAAAACTCAGCGTCCTATGGAAAAAGAAATGGACCGGTTAGTTTCTGTGATACTAACAGATAGTCTTTCTATGGTAACAGGGCCAAAGAAATAGCGCGATAACTCATATGGAAACTGTAACATATATGTAGGCAATTTAAAATATGAAACCGAAGTGGAAAAACTGACAAAAATCCACTTGTTAATGAAAACGAAGATATTCAAAAAACGGTTAGTCCGACAAAATTCGATAACTAACAGATGTGAAACCCTGTTTTCTTACCTGAAAATTCCATGATGTCTTCTCGTATCTTTTCATTAAATCCATAGCTCGCTGCTTGTCGTTCATGAGCAAGAAAAGTGTTGCTAACAAGTACGCATGGATAGGCTGTATAATCTGCAAAGGCGTCATGTGCATGCAGTACAGCGCTTTTTGTATCAGTTATAGTTTACTTTATCGGTTTCCCATTTCTGCACTTTCCCCAACATGTCAGCCAACTGAGATCGATCGCCACGGACGAGTATGGGTAGATACTGGCAGATCAGCTGGTCGTTGCTGCCAGGCGGCAGTTTCGCTTTCTATTGAATGGAAAACAACGCAATAGTTCTCCAAGTTTTTTAAGGTACTGTACATTCAGGAACTCGTACCCGAATAATGTTGTTGCAGACTTCTACCAAGTCTTCGGCAGAACTGGATGTAGACGGTAAATTTTGACTACCGGGCAACTCGAAATCCCAGTGACATAGAATTTCGATTAAGCTTCGGGCCGCAAACGCCGACACTTCGGACTGCTCCAGTGCCGGCATAATTAGTTCAACCGCGCGCTTCAGCTGTCCATTGTAGCGCGCTCGTAGTCCGTCGCACAAGTTGAAGAGGATTCTGAACTGGGAGTTTGTGCGCATCTTTTCGTTTTCCTTCGAACGAAAAATATTATTTGCAGTTTCGCACGATTTGAATTCAAAGTATCATTATTTTCAGCACTTATACCGATTGCGTCATAGCTATAGAAGAAGAGCGACGAAAAAAAAGCTGTTGTTTAATAATAAAGAAATAACAGACTGATCATGGAACCGGTATCACTATAAAGTAAGAAGGAATATTCAATGAACACACAACAGAATGTAACGTTTGCTGTCCGTCCGTGATTTTACCTGCAAAAAAGCTTGTAAAACATGAACCTGTCCCAACCGCATCAGCACCGGCGCAATCTCTGCAACACTCTTCAGATCTTCTGGGTACTTTTTCATATACTCTTTATAATAGACCACAGCCATGTCGAAGTCTTTTCGGCGGAACGCCACTTCGGCCATGATGCGAACGGCTAATGGATCACTGGGGCTCATCTTCTGCACTTCCTTGCCGAACCGAAACGCTTCACCGGGATCGTTGTGCATCAAGAATACACGAGCGAGTGCCTTCGTGACTGTCAGTTTATCTTCTTCTCTGAGAAGGGAACGCGACTGTTGCAACGCATCGACGGCGAATTGGTAATCACCATGCAAACAGTACAGGTCACAAAGCAGCTGCAACACCCTGAAACATGCGGTGTTAACTTTGGGATTTGACGCCTGTGACGGCCGATGAGCGCATTCTTGTATTTTGTTATTAATTGTGCAAAAGTATTAAAATCTCGCTAAGATGTTTAACTGTACTCCAGCATACACATGTACAATAGGGTTTCCGAACACACGTTATTTGAACAACTCGTGATGACCGCAACATACACAGGTATTCGCAAATTACTGTAGTTTTGCGTTGGATTACCAGCTATGCATTGTTTTGGATATTTCTACACTTACTCGGTTAAGGCATTCGATATTTCTGGAACAGCATCCGGACTTTCTCGTCGAGCACGTAAGAAAAGCCTGCAGTCAGAACATTGCCATTTTGTATGGTATGATTGTATCTATGCTGACATAATGCTGTCGATATTTATTCTTTCCTTTGCGTACTTTTCCAGTTTGTCTTTTGCTTGCTTGAAAACCGCTACAGCTTTCTCGCTGTCACCCATTTCGTTATAGGTTTTTCCTAACAAAGTGTAGCCACGGGTCTGTTGCAGTGTTTCAGGAAAACCTGGAAAAGAGATCTTGTCAAATTGCGCGAATTCATTTGTTCACTATACACCATATGAAAATCTATCGAAACTATACCTGGGTTGTCTTCGGCAACAACCTCTTGAAGAAGAATTTCAGCCTGTTCTAGCCGTTTCAGTTTTATCAGGAGCTTGGCAAAGTCAAGGCGAACACTGCGGTTGCCTTTCTTTACTGCTGCCTCATAGTAGTTGACGGCATTAGCAAACATGTGGGTCTTGGTGTAGAACTGGCCCATTGTGGCTTCGAGGACTGGGTTACCCGGATCGAGTTTCATTGCTGACTGGATCACTTGCAGAGCTTTTGTTGGCTAATATAAAGGAAGTCTTATTAGTTCAAAACCCGCATGTTTGATGTAAAAAAACACCGTTCGACCATAAAAACACCAGACACAGAGGAAAGACTGGATAATATAGACTATCTTACGCGTATGCGTTGTATGTACATGCTCCGTTAGAGCCTCAGATCCACTAATTGCAATTCAAGCGTATGTATGCTTAATAAAAATTTTGTTTTGGTTTTTTTTAATGAAAATATTGTACTACAACTTAAATCTAAATGTTAGCAAACCGCCAGATTTTTGGTAGAAAACATATTTTTGACGTATAAAACGCTTCGCACACTTGATGGTTATCGCGGCTATGAAGGTTGCGCGTACAAAGCCGTACAACATAATTCGTTTAGTTTTAGTTTGATGGAGACTGGAGAAGAAGCTTCCGCAATGGCAGAATAGCGAGTCAGTAAACATTTTAAAATACCTGTGGTATCCGCAAATATGCCTCCCCCAACATAACGGCGGCCGCCGAACTGCTTTTCATCGTAGCGTGCAGGCTCTCATACACTTCCGCATATTCCTTCTGCATTCCATTGGCTAGATAATATCCCGCCAGTTTCTCTTGCGTCCGGTAGTAACTATCCTCAACTTCGGGACCGACGGAATTCAGTACCCCAATTACCGCTTTCGATCTCCCGTCGATCGCCAACAAAACATTCGCTTTTGCCAATATCAACCTAGGATACTGGGATGTCCCCTTGAAAACACCGAATGCCGTCTCTAGAATATCCTGGGCTTTGGAATACTGCTTAGTATTAACCAAAAGCTGGGAAAGTACGGTAAAAATGGTGCAGCGGTCGGACAGGTTGTGGTCTGCATCCGGGACATATTTGGTAACGCCGGGTTTATTCAGGGCATTGGTTAGGTTGATGATTGCCTCATCGGAGGACCCTGATGCTGCGAGTTGCTGGCTCTGCAGCGCGATGTAGCGAAGGTTGTCTTTCAAGCGGAAGTTGTTGGCCAAGGCGCGGTCAAGGGTGGTTTTGCATTTTTCGGGTTGGCTCTGAGCTGCGTAGATCTGTAAGGACATTTTCAAGGTCAGTGTCGCTTTAGGATTGTTATTTGAGATTTTCCGTTTCTTTTGACGTTAAAGTTGCAACTTCTTCTATTCTTGCGGCAAAGTCCAAGGTCACCAACAGAGTTTTTAAGATTACAAAGATTACTGATTTTAAGATAAGTAACGTTAGCTTGTAAGATTATTGTTCCGGCACATACTTCGGCCGCAACAAGAAGTGCCTCCGCATCTTTCCCATATAATTCCGCTTCCAGTACGCTCTCAATTGTGTAGGCAGCCTTTACAAAATCGGATTTCAAATACTGCACACGAGACAGTAGTACCGCAGAGTCGATGAAGCCGGGCACAACTCCCAGCAGCGCTGTCAGTAGCTGTTCGCAGTGGTTCAGTAGGGGACTGTTGGAGATCAGTTTCTGCGGCTGAACGAAATGTTTCATTATGGCTCTGTTTGTAGTCTTCCGTACTTTAGGGCACCAGTTTATCTTTACCTCAGACTGGCAAAACTGTAGCGCGTCCCGAACCAGTCGGGTCGTATAGTATGGGTCCACCATAGTAAAGTAATCGAGACTCGTTGGCTTATTCTACGGATAAAAAAGCCGGTCTACCTAGCTAATAAGAAAATGTAAGAATTAGAACGAACTGTTTGCAGAAAAGAAACCATTCGGGATAAGATCCGCAGCAGTTTGCTGATACTGGCTTTAGTATCTTCACGTGTGCTCTCGATTCCGTAATTCTGCTTTACTAACTCCAGTTTCACGTGAAGGTAATCGAGTTCGACACTTCGAAGCGGCAAGTATGGAATCTATAGACAAAACACTGCGAATGAACAAGCAGCGCGGCCGCTCGGATCAAACGTCCATACCAGTTCACGTGGCTCCGTATCCGATATAAACAACTGCGTCGCGCGCTCCAGATCACTCTGGGCCTTTTCGTGCTTTCCCTGCATGAGGTTGCATTTCACCAGTCCTGCGAAAGGGAAACAGTGATTTTGACTTATCGAACTAACAGCTCGTTGTTTGCGGACAAGGTTCTTGAGTCTTGATAGATCGCGATTCTCGCATACCGAGCATCGCACGAAATCCGAACGC